>BQNB010032985.1:0-52717 GCA_026074375.1 Tanacetum coccineum | reverse complement strand
GGATGTCTAACCCTAAACATCCAAAATTCGACATGCTATAACGTTCGTTCACGGTGATAGCTAGTCACCCGAACGGGGAGGTCATTATCGCTACTTAGGCAACATGTAATCAATACTTGCGTCCAATTTATAAAACAAAGCATGTTTCCACCCCATAATTATAAATCATTGAAATCGTAAAAATGTGGGGCTATGAACTCACCTTGAGTTCTGATAATCCAAATATCGCAGATAATGCGTCACGTAAAAGATCGAATGCAACCTAAATTATCATAGGTCGTATAAGTACCGAGTACTTGAATATAATCTTATAGTTGTTACATCGTACTATCGTTCGGGCTATCATAATTTAAGAGGTCATGACATGACGTTCGAGGAGTTAGGACACTTTAAATCGTAAATCCAACAACTCGTCGAAACGCCATCCGAAGAGGCCTCATTATGAAACTCCCTAGTAATATAGTACTTTGATAACCACATATAATTCTATATAGCTCAATCACCAACTAACGGTTTTGGTAAAATTACGTTTAATAAGTAAAAACGTTTATAATTACCGTTTTAGTAAAACTAGCATAACTTTTGCGTTTTAAGCCCGATTTTGACGTTTCTTATGCCCATCTTTTCGTATTAGGACGAGTTATCATAATTTGACATTTTTCATATTTTGACCCTCTGGTGAACAGTAACTTTTACTGTTCACATCAGACGTGAGTTTTATAAAAATCGTATTCGTCGTCGTAAATGTCGTATTTTATTCGTTATAGCTCCGTTTTTAACGATTCTTTCGAGGACGTTCTCATTTTTGAAAGTTCTATAATTTTATGAGGTTTACAAAATTATAACTTTCTGTCATGAATAGTAACTTTTATAAAAATAGTTTTATAAAAGTTTTAATTGTCGTAAACTCGCGAAATTCATAACTCGTTCGTTATTAATTGAAAAATTACGATTCTTATCATTTCGGAATCCTAAATATAGTATTATTTATTAAAAAATATCAAAAGTAGCTGTTTTGATTATCAGTTTTATATGAAAAAGTCAATTTTATAAAAACTCCGATTAATTAACGTATAAACTCGTTTTTTTTAAACTAACTTTTTTTTCGTTATTAAATCCGTTTAACAAGTTTTATACCTTTTCGAATCGACGTGGATTTGTATTTAATTATAATAACATAAAATCCACTGTTTGAATTCGAAAACCTACTATCCCCAAAATGATCTTTTATATAATTTATTTATATAATATGTTTTATATACTTTTTAACCTCACAATTTACCAAAGTCTTTTATAACTATAGTATATTATATGTTATACCCCAAAAAAATAATATATGTCCATAAAGTTCATATTTGTCCAAGATCATCAAGATCACAATTAGTACTTTAACATAGATCATAAACTTTCTTACTAACTTTTAATTACAAGTTTACATATGAACTTTTTATACTTAAACCGAGATTGTACAAGACTTATATGTTCTTTTATTTACATGATTTACCAATACAAAAAACATGTGAAGAAAGTGCACAAAATCATGAATCACAACAGAAAAATTAAAATTTTTTTTTTTTTTTTTTTTTTTTTATTCCATGTTCAAAAGTATTCCTAATGGTGATTTCACTATATAGCACATTATATACATAAAAACTCATAAAATGAAAGCATAAAGGTTTAAAAATAGACCTATAGGTATGAATGATGATAGAGAAACTAATGCTAAACCCGTTTTAGAGCCTTAAAACCAAAGCATGCACAAATAAACCCTTATTTTACTAACAAAACCCCTAGCTTCCTTTCTTGATTACACTGAAAAGGTTAGCCAATGCATGGGACACCTTAGAATAACCTTCAGAATGGATGAGTATAGGAGTTATGTATTGTAAAAATTTGAATGGGTTTGGCTGGTGTCTTGGTTTAGAGCCGAACTGTATAGAGCCAAAAGGGCAGGTTATGTTTTGAATTTTTGCTAAGTGTGTTTACATTGTATCTTTCTTAATGCAAATTATTATATAAGTAGTAAACAGTATGACTTAGTAAAGGGATCGTAATGAAGTGTTAGGTATGGCCATGGTCTAGGGATGGTCATGGGTATGGTCCTTATCAAATAACAAGTATAGGTGTGCATTAAAGAAGCAGGTGTATCATTTGACTAACATTGGAAGAATTTCCTTAAAACACTTGTGTAACTTTGTATCCAATGCAAGAAATTCGGCATACACATGATATGTATGATATAATTTTGTAGTTTTTGTGTATTGGGTATAAAAGTGGGTATTTGTTGAAGTGTAGAAAAGTTTTTGTGGTTCCGGGAGTGCCTAAACGCAATTTATCGCAAAACGTATACACTTTACGTATCCGATAAAAATAAAATGAACAAAGTTAATAATTATCCTCAAAATAATTATATAACTCTTGCTTGATGTAAACATTTAATTGTTTTATGCTTGTTTACATTGAACGCAAATTTTTGGCGTACGCGATTTAACCTATCGCTTATGATTTAAAGTGAACACATACATTACAAAAAGTACATTGCGGATTTGTCGACGTCGTCAATGACTTGAAAACACAGGGTGTTATATATGTCTTGTAATGTTTTGAATACATTTTTATACTTTTTCAAAATGTTACATTTTAGACCTTTGAGAATGAAAAATGGCAAAATATACCCTTGGAGTTTGCACTTTTACGAGTTTGGTCCTTCAAGTTTAAAAGATATACAAAGTAAACCTTGTACTTTGGAAAGTGACATAATAGACCCCTATAGTTATAACTTTGATAAAATGACATTTTCAGCCCTTTTAGTTATAAGTTTCCGAAAGTTACGATATATACCCCTTGCATGGAATACTTTTGTAAAACAAGTCCGAATTGCCATGCAAGCTTATTTTAACATTCCAAAAGACATTTGCAGGTTATAGCTTATTAATATAAGCTAAAATATGAAGGTTTAACATAACGAAAGTTTAAAATAACGATTCGTTAAGCTAGGAAGCAAAACGGGTCAAATTAGGGTTTCAAAACGTAAACGTGCGGGTTTTAAGTTCAAATTCCTTTAATAATCAATAAAGTGGTTATTTTAACATTAATTAAGCATGTTAGGATAGATTATAACAACATTTAGCCATTATAACATTTAGTTTTATGAAAAACACAAAATTAGGGTTTCGGGTGTACGGTTTTGGATCAAAATGGAAAATGAGCATGAATTGAGTTATGAAACTTTAACAAGAGCTTATGTATGATCATATGAACATCATAATGGTGTGGTAGCAGGTATGAAGTTGATAGAACCTTTGTTTGAGCTTATAGCTTGGAAACGAGTCAAAATTTGGACTTTTAGCTTTGTATGCCTAGAATAACGACTCCCGGGTTTCTTTTCTTAGTTTCTTTTACTTCACTTCTGTTCTTAGGACTTCTTAAGATCTCTTAGAATACATATTGAGTAAAGGATTTTTGCTATGATGGGTTATAGAAGAGGAAGTGGGGGATGATTTGAAATGAAGAGTATGTGCCCCTATTTATAGTGTTGAAGACCCATAGAGGCCAAGAAACTTTGATAACCAGGTTAGGACACATGGGGTGATGTGGATAGGCTAGGGGATGAGTAAGGAAGGCTATGGCGCAAGGTGTAGGTAGTTCTAGACGTTTTAGGGGTGTTTGGTTTGATTTATACATGGTTGTTTTTGGACAGCCAATATCAGTCTTGGTAAAATGGTTTCCATTTGCAAACTGTAACTCTGTTGAAGCTCAAACCAGTGAGCATTGTTAGATATTTTAGTCCTCTACAACATTTAGTTTTACATATTTGGGGGTTACTATACAAAAATTTAGAGATAATAGTCATTTACTATAGGTGTGCAAAATATGCGCACCTTTGCCATTTCGGCTATAACTAATTCATTCGACGTCGAATCAGGTTGATTCCACCTACAAAATGATCACAATACATAGGGCTACAACCTAGTGTTTTCACTTAATACCCAGAACCTATTGATTTGCCCAGATCCTATGTTTTTTAGACTGATCTAATTCTAAACTATGGCCTAGTTTTAGGTTTTAGGGTTAGAACTAGATTAGGGTTTTGTTTTAGGGTTTCTAGGATTCAATTCATGTATAATGATGTTATAATGATGAAATAGGATTTGTAATGTTGTAAATTAAGTATTTATAACTTATTTGATTTGTTGATCCCACGCCTTGATCAATTCTTTACCTTGTAAAGTGTATGTTACCTTGGATGAATCCAAAATAACAATGGTTGAAACTTTGTTTGTATATCAAAGTGTAAGAGGAATCTACACTTCAATACTCTAGAAGTATTTATCAATGGAATAGTACTAGACAAAGAACAATGAACAAAACACAAACTGCTTCAATATTATTAATGATAATACGAGTACTCTTCTAGCATTCTACTGCATTGTCATTCTGTTTGTAGTCATAGTGTTGGAATTCATCAATCTTGATGTCATTTCGTACAATGTGTAGTTGAACTTGCAGACTTGTCTCTTAGACTTGTGTGATCTTTGAGCTTTCTTTGAGATCATCTTTCATCTTTGTTTTCTTGATATTCATTATTTTTTTTTTACCTTTTTGTTAAGTTGCATTGCCTTCATGTAATTGGTGAACCTTCGGACCCGCTTGCTCACATTTTATTGTCTTGAAAAACTTCTCAGAGTTGCGGAAGCTGTGTTGTAGGTCATTCAGTTGTCATGATGTCTTTACTTGGGAGCATTAAGTGTGAGCATTGGGTGGTGAATTGACTCCACTGGAACGAGGTGTCTCCATCTCCATTTTTGCTTGATCCTGTAATAAAACAGTTAGCAATAAAGCTTGTGGGCGAATATGGCTTTGTCATTCGCCCGAGTCTGGTTGGATTAACCTCCTGATCCGTGAGGACCGACCTGTGATCAGTAGATTCATCTTAAGAAGAATCTCCTTGACAGGGAGTTTCCAGTATAAGGAATCATGATCATCTTGATGTGGTAACCAACGATTCTCCAACTTGTCTGTTCCTGTAATCGGAACGTCTCAAAAGCAGAAAGCACGATAAGAGTGAATCGGTTAGATACTATCTTACCATTAAAGATAAAAAAATTGATTTGAAAATCAATCGACGTGTTACTTGAGAAAGAATTTTTGTGACACATCGATAGTGTTTTATTGCACAAAATCAAATTTTATCAGAAATACATTTGTTTTGAAAGATATACACAGTCAATATGCTCGAAAATCATTTGTTGAGCACATCGAGAGGTTTTCCAAACCGATCCGTCAATTCACATTCTGGAACAAGTTTGATTCTCAAGGAATCGCACCATCGTTGCTTTCCATTTGTCACAAGCTTAATCCATAGTGGATCTCACATGTCACCTACCAAGAGCTTGTTTGATGTTGGCTCTAGAAGGATTTCCATCTTCATTGTGAGTACTTTCGTATCACTCGGATGTTCTGGCAATACCACGAGGATAATGTGAAGGACTCTTAAAATCTTTACTTGTTGTCACAGTGTGTGAGAAACAAGCACAGTATGGATACGTGTCTAGCGAGATTTTGGATGATCTCAAGGCTCATAGACTCAATAGTGCATTTTTGGTTTTAGTGTCGGAGGCTGTAGCGGGATGCACCTTTTCAATATCGACTAATCTGGAGTGGTGAGACGCTAGACTTGTATTGGTATCTCCGGTGAGACAATGAAACAAGAATCCTTTGAGGGATCTTGAGTAGCTAGGGGAGGTTTTGTGCAGTGGGTCCATGATACTTGTCTTCAATGTTAGAAATCAACCATGTGATTCTGAAAGCATATGTAGTGACCCAGTTTCTGCCTAATGTTAAAGGAGGGCTACTTTCTTTTCACCCTTTATCTTAACATTTCTTTTTCATTCTTCAAACGCCCTTAGTGCTTACCCGAGTACTTCATTACTAGAACCTTGGTTGGGTTTATTCGTATAGGATCCATCTTAGTCCGCACTATTCCCTTCTTCTCACATAACTCCCTTTGTAATCATTACCTTAAGGACTCTGACACTAACTAGTGGAATTGTCCTGGGTAGATCCCTCCGGCTTCTGGCGGGATCATGGAAACATGTACCTAACCTATACCATCCTATAACTCCGTAAAGTAAATTCGGTGGTCGATGGTCGATTTTTGGTAACTGTTCTCTTCGCCATATATACCTTTCGCTCCCCTTAATATGTGCATCGATATTCGAAAAAGTTTAGCCACATATAGATAGCTACACTTGAGTTAAAAAGATCACACTTTTTATATCAGATTTTCATACTTAAATCATATTTTCTCCCCCGAGCAAAAATTTTCAAATCCGTTGTGATTTTGGGTCTTCATTGATTTTAAGTTTAGAAAATTTGGGAGAAGAAAGTGTGCTCCGGTTTATTAAAATCCGAATGTGTAAGCAGATTCGTTCTTATTTATAAAGCCTAATGTTACATAGTTTTAGACACTACATAGTAATGTAATATTACAATCAACGTAAAATAAATAGACTATCCCTTCATGTCGGTTCTCTTCAGCAACCAGGTAGGCGCCTTCACGGATCTTTTACCACAAAGCTCTCCTGATTCCAAAAAGATACGTCGTGTCTTTAGAATTTTTATTTATTATTTTTAAATATTTTATTTTGAAAAATTTTTTTTTTATACTTTTTTTTTACGTGTCTGGATAGCGAAAATGAAGTCCTTGCTCCTGTCCACATATTTCTTGACCAAATCTGGTGGTTCATCCCTGGATTAGTCCTGTTGGGGGGGGGGGGGGGATTTTTCTGGAATTCCTTGAACGATAGTCCAATGCTTCGTCATCTGTTGCGAGTGCCATATCTGAACTGGTGTATTTCATTGAAACCCTTCATGATCATTGAACCCGTATTGTCTTGAATGTAACTGCCCTTGGAGAGTCTATGACTGTGTAGTCATGCTTGAATTCAAATCCGTGGCTTCCCCATCGAGGTTTGGTGAGGTTTAGCTGTGTTGGTTACTCTCTATTCCCAACTGAAAAGTCTTCTTACACGGTTTCGTTATAACCAAGTTTCTGGTTTTCCATAGGTTGACAGCTGTAGTTAGAAATCTTTTTGTCTTTTCTTCGCGGTGAATAGGTGGTTCAAGTGAACTATGAAGATTTAACAAGTACAGATCTTCAATGTCACTTGGGTACATGTGTTTGAAGTCTTTTCTGCTTTAATGTATTCTTTGAGATCAGCTCGACGAAGGACTATTTTCTTCATATAGTTGTACCCATACATTGAAAAAACTTCGATTCGGACGACGCTTAAGATACGCATATGAGTTCTTACTGCTCGGCGGTCTCCTTCAGATAAGAATCGGTCAATGTAGAATCGTTGTCGTTGAACCCACCAATGAGAGATACCATACTAGCCGCTAATGGTATACTTGCTTCCTTTCAATCCTGAATGATCAGGCACCAGTTACTCCATGACCGACATCAGGATAAGATGCCGGCCTTCCATCTTCTGAGATTTGTCAAGCTGGTATTCTTTGTCCACTCTTGCGACCAAGTCTGTAGAAACTCCATGGTCTTTGGTGAAGAGAAGCCGGTTTGATATGGTTACATGGCCTGGATCAACTCCCAGTGGAAGGCTTGTTGACGTTGTACTGATGATTGCATCATCCACTTGATTGTAAGAAGTTTGTGGCATTTATCCATTTGGAATTGGAGAAGAATCACGTTAGGATGAAAAACACTTTGGACGATTCGAATGCAGGGCCTTCCAGGTCCTTGGGATGTGAGTTCAGATGATTTCCTCGTTTTTATTTACAAAACCAGTCCTAAATGTCGCATATCCCCGGTTTCTGGCAAGTAGCGAGTTCTCCTGTGGAGGCGCATATGTCGACTTCAGAGCAGATGCCCAGTTGTTTGTTGGCATGGACAGATCAGATGATGAAATAGTCCATGCAGGTTCTGGAGTGGACGGTCTGTCTTCAGTGAGAGGTTTCCACCAGCTTTGCCTAAGGTTGATGTAGTAACATTGATCACGTCCGACCTCTCATCATCATGAGAGAGAGAGTAACTTGTAATTGCCGTGGTATCCTCATCTCATATAGAGATCTGTAAGGGGAATCTGTGAGATTGACGGTTAGTCTGGGAGCCAGTGTTGTACCACGAGAGTATTCAGCTAAGATGCAGCTGTCTTTGAGGAACTTGGGGCTGCAGTGCCTGTTGACTGATCTTCCTGACGAGTGGATGAGACTGGAGGTGGTGGAGGAGGAGCTTGGGCAGAATCAGAAGCTCCGGTTGTGCCAGAAGCTCCTGATGCGCCTGACGGTGGTGGAGGAGGAGGTGGTGGTGAAGGAGGCGACCCAGGGGGAGGCTTTGGAGAGTCTTGCTTGCCTTTCTTCTTAGTTTCCTCCTGAGCCTTATCATCATCAAAGTCCTCATCTTCAATCACGATGATTGAGCCTGTAGTGCTTATATGCTATTCGGTCGATTCTATCATGACCCTTGTCGTAATTCTCCTACAACATGCGTTGGAGCAGAATTTCCTTCATGTCAGATGTAGGGAGATCTTAATCGAGCAGAAAGGGAGGCTTCATTGCATTGCTTTACAGATGAAACTAACCACCTCCTTAACTGAGTCTTTAATTTTTCGGTCCAATTCTCATATGATTCAATAAAAACTCACGTCTGTTCTCTGATCATGTTGGTCACATCCATGTTTCCCACATGCGATCCTGCTCCAATGTTTTTTAACGTGATTCCAGAGCTTGAGTTTCTTCTACACGGTCGCTCATATTGTGTTGCTCGAGTTCCCCATGCGCTTAATGAGAAGCGGACTTGGATGACCCTTGTTGAAGTTGATGGTTGGTAGTGGAAGAGTTGTTGTTGTTGTTGCTGCAGTTGTGATTGTGGTGGTTGGTAGAGGCCAATGAACATTAGGTGAATGAGGTCTAGACACGAGATCGATCACCGGAGATGTTATTGGAGGGGTGATAGAAGTGTCTTGCTGAATAGTGACGGATACCATTGATTCAGCCTCAGTGTCAGCTGTTGTCTTCTCATTATCGGCCTCAGACGGTTTGTCATTCAAGAATTGATCACCAAAGCTGAAATCTTTGGCGAGTGTTGTAAAGAAGACAATGCGTAGAGCGGACAGGTTCTTCTGGTATCACCTGATTTCATCAACGTGAGCTTCAGATTCTATTTGCACAACAGGGTTTATGCCGAGGCCGTGATGAACCTTCATCTTATGCTAGTGTTGAGGTTGACTGGAGGGACCAGTGATCCTAAAACATCCGAGTGTTCAAGGTTTGGTCCAGCGAGAACACTCGGAGTTGGGTAATGGTAGAGATTCAGCAATGTTAATGTCATCAGGGTTTGGTCCAGCCTGGCCTTCATACGGTACCTAGGGTCGGATGTCTGATCCAGCCTGGCCTTTATCTAGGGTACCAGGGTTTGATCCAGCCTGGCCTTTATCTCGTGTACCAGGGTCTGATCCAGCCTGCCCTTTATCTAGTGTACCATGGTCTAATCTAGCCTGGCCTTCATCTCGTGTACCAGGGTCTGATCCAGCCTGGCCTTCATCTAGTGTACCATGGTCTAATCCAGCCTGGCTTGTCTGATTTCCACTTCTTACCTAGGAAGGCATTTCTTCACAGATCCGTATCACTGCGCAGATAAATCCGAGCTCGGCATTATATACAAAGAGGAACTTCACGATCCGGCTGTTAAAGTTGGAAGTTGAGAGCGCCTCTGAAATATATATTGTTCTGTCGAGCTCTTCTTCTTTGGAGTTTGAAGGTTGAGGAGAACTTGGGCTGCTTGTTCCTCACCTACTTTCTCTTTCCCCTTTCTGGACACTCTGGTAGGGTTGAAGTTTCCCAGTGTCGGTCCCTGATAACCATAGGAGGAAGAGGACCCCTTTGAGTTGGGTATGCATTTGTTAAACTTTCTTGCAAAACCTTTTGCAGTGTCGCCTCCTCTGTGTCTTCAAGACTAGGTTTAGCAGCAGGAACCCCTTCATCAACGAATTCATCAACCAACTGCTTCAAACCCTTAACATTTCTCTTCTTAGTCACTTTCCCTGCCTTCGCACGTTTGGATAGTGGTTGATCCTCAGATACTTCAGACACTGGCTTGCGCTTCTTCTCCTTAGGTTTGGCCGGTGCAGGTTTAGACGTCTTGGCTTTAGATTTAGAGACTGTTGATTGCTCAGTTGCCTTTGGTTTTGTTTGTTTGGTAAGCTTGGCTGGCTTTGATGCAGGAGATTCAGGATCACTTAGTTCTTCACCCGCAATGTACCGTTGATGCTGTGCAACTTTTTCAAGATAAGCATCATAGTAGTCTGCTCCTCGAATGACATCATTGATGAGTTCATTCGGTATTGTCATCCCAAAGACCTCGCGTTTGCTACCCTTAGCACTGAATTTGAGATGACCTAGTACAGGTTCCTCAGTAGGCAAATGTAATGGAGAGTTGGGTCTTGGGTGGAAGTTGTGCCGGCGTTGCAGGTGAAATATGATCAACTTTGTGAACCTGATGCTTGGGATTAGGATGAGAGTTGCTTTCTTTTTCCCTAGAGTATGGTGATGTGTTGAAAAACAAGGCACGTCTTGTAGCAAAAGGATTTCGTCAAGAGGAAGGTCTAGATTTTGAAGAATGTGAGCCCGGTTGACAATACCCCAAAGGATTTGTAGCACTGGGGCTCTCGGCCTTTCAAATCCAGAAGTCTTTCCCGTAAGGCACAGATTGATGATGGTTGCTAGTGCCCTCCACGGTTGGAACATGTCATTAGTGGTGACAGTGGACAAGTGCACGACTTCCTTTGGATACCCCAACTTATTGACAAATTCCACAAGGGTATCAGGAGTTGGAGGAGAAGAGAAGGCCCGGTTGTTGTCGACTGGTGTGATTTGAAGAGCATCTCTGAGTGTGTCTTGATTGAGATTGAACCATTGCTCGTCCAGTTGACACTTGAAACTTCCAGCTTTCCTGTCAAAACGAATAGTATCCCAGAATTGTTGAATGTAAATAGCAGGTATTGTTGATGACGCTGTAAAGGCTCTGAAGAAGTTTGTTTGCTTGAGAATGTCCACAGCAATCTTGAAAATTGGGCTGCGTTGAGATTTTTCTTCATCCAGATAGCAGTTGCTTTTCCCAATTGGCACCCATCGATTGCGTGGCACGATTTGTTCATCAGTACGGACGGGTGATGCCATTGCGGGAGCTTGTTCAGCATTAGCCATTGATTCTGCAAAGTTATAGTCATAGAAGAACGAGCATGCAGATAAGGGTTGTTAGATGAGAGCAAATGCACGAAAGTTAAGCATGTATGCACAATATCCATGATAATGGACAATTGGATCATGCTATAGTGTTAATCAGTGAGATTGGTCAACTCTTGAGTTAACGGATGTTAACTCATCAAAGAGAGAACAAGACACACCGAAATAATCACACGATTCAATGGCAATTTACAACCAATGCCGGACAAGATGCAATGGATGAGTGACTCTAAGCAACACTTAATCTATGACAAGATCATGGCCCAAAACGCAAGGATTTTGACATGCACAGACTCAAAACGCAGGATATCAAAACGCAGGCATTATCAAAACGCAACATAGTAATGAATCAAAACGCAGTCATACTCAAAACGCAGGCATCAAAACGCATTCATTCTCAAAGCGCAGTCATACTCAAAACGCAGGCATCAAAACGCAGGCTTAGTCAAAAAGCAACTATGTCAAAACGCAAGACTCAAAACGCAATGATTATAATATTCAAAACACGTCAAAACGCAACCCTTTTAGAAAATTTTGAAATAGAGGGTTCTATATTTTAATATTAAAATTTCTTCAAATCAAAACGCAACGAGTTGCGTTTTGAACCTGTTTTGTATCAAATAATCAAAACGCAGTCAAATATTATATCATCAAAACGCAACATGAATATGGCCTTTAAAATTCTAAAACGCAACAACAATCATAACCACAAAACGCAACATGAATGTGGCCTTTAAATCCTAAAACGCAACAACAATCATAACCACAAAACGCAACATGAATGTGGCCTTTAAATCCTAAAACGCAACAACAATCATAACCACAAAACGCAACATGAATGTGGCCTTTAAATCCTAAAACGCAACAACAATCATAACCACAAAACGCAACATGAATGTGGCCTTTAAATCCTAAAACGCAACAACAATCATAACCACAAAACGCAACATGAATGTGGCCTTTAAATCCTAAAACGCAACAACAATCATAACCACAAAACGCAACATGAATATAGCCTTTAAAATCCTAAAACGCAACAACAACATAACAACAAAACGCAACATGAATATTTTAACAAATCGCAGCCTAGACTTATTCTAAACTGTCAATCACTACTCGAACGTTATAGGGACATTAATGTACGGGGCGGGGAATCAATTTAGGCATTGGAATCTAGTATTTAAGAAAAACGAAAACCCAATAATTAAGCATACTAACCCTTGATTCGATGAGGTGTTTACACGAGGATCTTAAGCAAAGAAATGCTTTAGTAATCTCAGACCAATCAAAACGCAACGAGAAAGAAATTTGAGAGAGAGAATCGCAACCAGTTTGACTTGAATTTGTAATATTTGACCCAGTCAAAACGCAACACCCCCCTTTTTGTTCAACAACTTCCACTTTCCACATTTGGCATAAATGGTCCCTTTCTTTCTTATTTCTTATAATATAAGATAAGTTACACCAATGGACCCTCACTTTTCATATTTCTTTAACGTTTAGTGACACACATCAACTAATGGATTGAGTAACTCGGGAAAGATACACAATTGGACCTTCACATTTAATGAACCTAGGATACACGTAGCAAATAGCACATATGACCCTAGACATGCATATAATTGACACAATTGGACCTTTTTAAGTTAACACTAGTTTAACTCCCCCTTACACCATAACCCCGTTAGCTACGAACAAGTGCCTGAAAGATGTCATAAATTTGAAGAACAAAACCACTCTCCCCCTCAATCAATGACCCGGTTTCTATTTAAAGAGCTGTAGACGTTGATTGAGAGACAAATTTATGAAGAACCAAGTCTGATTACTTTTCAAAAGTCCGGTTAAAACCACCACGTGAGATCCAAATAATTTTCTGAAGAATCATAGACGGAAAATTATGAGGATAAAAGAAGACTTCTCTTCTTAATCAAGAAATAATGCACTGAAGCGTACATTAGATCAAGGTTGCAAGGATATAAGATAATCCTTGCCCGGGAAAACTTAATCACCCGTTGTTAGGAACAGCCGTCTTTTTGGCGACGAGCTTTCCTCATTTTGAAAAGCGGGTTGCAGACTGAAATAACTGCAAGCCATTTAGACATGTTTTGAAAGGTTTAAACTTCCGTTCGAGCTTCATTTAAAGACCCGTGTCATTATTGAACGACATTGCTAGGACCGTAAATGTTATCGATAAACGAAAGACATGTCTTGAAGAAAAACTATTTTTGGAATTTTCTATTTTCTGATTTTTGTATTTTCTTTTTGGATTTAAGTATGTACATATTTACAAAGGATACGTGAAGCCAATCCGTTACACATCCTGATCATCCTGAAGACTTTTGAGTGTCTCCGGCTTCATACACTTCATGCCAAGCCTCGGGAGAATGAATTCGAATCGTTCTCTTGGCAGCGCCTTAGTGAATATATCTGCCAGTTGATACTCTGTCCTCACGAAATACAACTCAACCACTCCTTTTTCCACTTGTTCTCTGATGAAATGATGTCGGATGTCGATGTGTTTAGACCGAGAATGCTGAACGTTGTTGCAGCAAAGAGCTATGGCACTCTTGTTGTCACAGTACATAGGGATGCGATTGTATGCAAAGCCATAATCTGATAATTGAGACCGCATCCATAGGATTTGGGCACAGCAACCAGACATCGCGATGTATTCAGCTTCTGTAGACGAGATAGACGTGCTAGTTTGCTTCTTTGATGACCAGCTGACTAACTTATCACCAAGGAACTGAGCACTGCCAGATGTACTTCTGCGAGTGTCCTGACAACCTGCATGATCTGCATCTGCGTATGCTGTTAGTGCCATGGCGGTGTCTTTCGGATACCAAAGACCCATATTGATGGATCCTTGGAGATACCGAAAGACCCGTTTAACTGCCTCAAGGTGCTTTTTCGTGGGCCTAGATTGATATCTAGCACACATGCACACAGCAAATACAAGGTCAGGTCTACTGGCTGTGAGATACATCAGGGACCCAATCATGCTGCGATACTTGGTCTGGTCAACGGGGATCCCTGAGAGGTCCTCATCCAGTTTTGTTCGCTCCACCATAGGAGTGTCAACAGGGTCACTTTTATGAAGATCAAATTTCTTTAAAATCTCATTTGCATATTTAGCTTGATTAATGAAAATGCCTCTAGGATTTTGAGAAATTTGTAAGCCTAAGAAAAATGATATTTGACCCATCATCGACATTTGAAATTTAGAACTCATTTCATTAGAAAAGCGGTCACAGTCTTTGGGGTCGGTCGAGGCAAATATGATATCATCAACATATATTTGAACATGAAGAGTGTGTTTGCCTGTTTTGCGAATGAACAAGGTGGGATCGACGACACCCTTGGAGAATCCTTGAGCCAGAAGAAACCTTGACAAAGTGTCATACCATGCCCGAGGAGCCTGTTTTAACCCGTAAAGTGCTTTCTTCAGACGATAGACATGATGTGGACGTTCTGGGTCAACAAAGCCTTCCGGTTGGTGGACATAGACTTCTTCTTTGAGCTCGCCATTTAAGAATGCAGTTTTCACGTCCATTTGATAAACTGTCATGTTTTTGCTGGCGGCATTGGCAATGAATATCCTGATTGCTTCAAGACGAGCAACCGGGGCGAAGGATTCTTCAAAATCTAGACCTTCTTCTTGACGAAATCCTTTTGCTACAAGACGTGCCTTGTTCTTCAACACATCACCATACTCGTCAAGCTTCACCTTATAAATCCACTTGAGAGCAATAATCATGGCACTGTCTGGAGGTGGTACTAATTCCCATACGTCTAGTCGATCAAATTCATGGATTTCATCTTGCATGGCTTGAAACCAGCAGTCTTCAGTAGCTGCAGATTGGAAGTTTTTCGGTTCGACTTTGGACAGTATAGAATTGTAGAAGCACCACAAAGCATCTGTAGCAAGCTGTTTCCGAGTGGATACCGGTCTTGAGGGATTCCCAATGATGTTATTAAGAGGATGAGAGTCTGTCCATTTCTGGATGTGTTCATGAGGTTGAGTGGATTGGTTGGATGTATGTATGGTGATTTCCCTAGACGATGAAGCTTCTGAGTTATAGTCTAGGGCGAACACATTAACAAATGGTTCGAGATCAGCTATAGCAAACGGATTAATTTCTGCATATTGCTCACCTGCTACTCCATGATGTACCGAAGAGGAATGATGATCCAGTGGTGATGATGTATGACTTCCTGATGGTGCGTCGAGATCAATAGCAATAGACATAGATGGACCAGTAGGTATGATCGAGTCTTGTGCTACATTGGAGATAGGATCCTGACGGACACCCGGTGGAGTAAAATATTCATCAAACATGGGTTGGAATAACATCTCCAATTCTTTATTTGTGGGAGGTACATAGGGAATAGCAGGAGCAGGGTTGCGTACGAGCCCTGAACTGATAGGTCCAGGCATCAACAGGTTAGGAGCAGGTCCTGGACTGGATTGTACAGGAGCCATCTGCTCAGTCAGCTCATCGAATTGAACGTGAATAGTTTCTGTGGGTGTGAATTTACTGATATGCTGTAGGTTAGGATAACAATTCGGGAAGAGGATTCTTCAGAACTAAGTTCTGGAATTGGAAGACCAAATTACAGATCATTATCCATGTGTGCAACTTCAATACCATGATCATCTTCTTCAACACAAGTAGGAATAACATGAGATTGTTCTTCTTGAGTGGTTTGTGAGGTACTTGTAGAAGGTATATCTTGATCAATTCTCGTTGATGAAGGTGTACCGGTTGAAACAATAGGTTCTTGAACAACGACTACAAGAACATGTTAAACAACACTTGGTGAAGGATTGAAGTACTCATCCAACATAGGGCAAAATAACAAATCCCAGTCATTCTTTGTTGGTGGAACATTAGGTGTTGGAGAAGGAGGTTGTGGTATGAGTTCCTAAAACTGATTGTTCTAGAGTCAAAGTTGAGGACCGGGACCTGGAAACTGATGTTGTGTAGGAGCCGTGACTGACCTTTCAAGAACTGAATTACTCTGCTGTAGTGCGGATAATGGTGGTGAAAGTTATAATGAATGATTCTTGACAGGGAGGAGATACTGGTTTAGGAGATGAGAGATCGATGACTGAAGTATCAGTAAAGGAACAGATGAAGAAACTTGTTGGATAGGAACAGTGACCATGGATTCAACTTCGGTTCTTACATTGTAGTTTTTACTTGGTTCATCTTTTACTTTTTGTGTCTCAGGATAGGCTTAGTTTCCCTCATTATACAACCCAGATTATCTCTTTTTCTGTCAAATGTTCACTGAAACATCTGCTTCCACTAAAGAATTACCTTTTTCTCATCAGGAACCCCTGTTGGAATCCAGTTCCTTTCACTTGAGGCTCTAGAGATTGATGTGGACTCATCAGGAAAAAACTAGTATGTTACCAGTTCCTTTCATTTGGGCTCCAGTTCCAGGTTACTCTTGCTCATTTTCTTGATTTCCTTGAAGCTTCATTATGTCAGCAGGTCATCTTGTTCAGCTTGGAGTAAGAGTTTGAATACCCTTGAGCTTCTTAGACGAATTAGAAGACCTCTTCTTTGACACAATAAAGGAATCTCAGAAAGCATTACCAGACTGTCTTCTTTGTGTGGGCTCGGGTTCAGATTCAGCATATGCATCATCTCTTGTGTCAGTGATCTGCCATCCAGTTGAGGTAAGAGCTGGATGTTGTATAGAAGCAGATGCATCAGACTCCCGTGGTTTCTTTGAACTTTGGTGATCATCATCTTTCGAAGGAGGCTGAGCTGACCCAGAAGTGGCAGATTCGGGTCTTCTTCTCTTTGCTGACCTACCCTGGTGTGATCCAGCTGAAGGGCCTTCATCATCATCGTCATCTTCTTCATCATCACTGTCATGCTTTCTCTTGTGGTCTTTAACCTTGACTGCAACTTCCTTATCCATGGCATCTTCATCTGCTATTAAAGCTTCCATAAGAGCATGGTATAGATGGTAGTTGGCAGGATTTCTGTTTGCATTTTTGTTCTTATTCATGTGTTTGAAGAGAGCACTCTTTAGATCAAGTTCTTTAAGAGCCACCTTGTCTGTTGACCTGATGGAGTAAGTTGAATCTTGTTTCTCCTCACCTTGTTCCCTTTTGATTCTGATAATCTCCTTTGGACTCTTTTCAGATTCTTGATTCTTGATGGACTCTAGGCCAGGCAGCGCAGAGTATTTCTCGATTAAATCTGCAGTGTGTCGTTCAAGAATCTTAAGGAGAGCATCATCAAGTTTTGTTCCTAGATATTTATCAACAACCGTAGGAACTTGGGATTTGATTGAAGCCAAAACATCGGTAGAGTGATCAGTCTTCTTGACTTCAGACATCTCTTGCTCAATTGTTATGATTGTTGTAGCTTCCGTGTTGATTGGTGGAGGAGTGACCAGTGACGACGGCTTAGTAGATGAGACATCTGTGAAGGGAGCAATCACTGGAAGATTTGACGTTACTGTCTGATGACTTGGATCAGGTATGGTGGAATCAGACTCCTCTATAACTTTAGATTTCTCCTGATCATCTTCGGTTAGTTTGTCATAAAGAAATTGATCCCTCAAAGTTATAAGTGTCATCGATATTTTTCATGGAAGACATAGAACCAGAATGACTTTCTGGATTTTCTTCGATGACACGTTCGTCTGTTATGAGCTTCAGTGTTTTCTGAAACTTTTGGGTAGCGTGTTATTAGGAATAAATCTTCCTTCTTTACTTCAATTACTGCCAACAGTATACTAAAGGGAGTTTGTACTGTCAGCATTAAAGTTTGTTCTTCCAAGGCATATTAATACTTGCCAAGTGAAGAAGTTTGTATTGCTAATGTTTCAAAGCTGATGATATTGAAGATAAGAATGCATGGAGAGCTTTTCGGGATATTTAGTTTTGAAATTTGTAAATTGTTTCCTATCTAGATTAGCAGATATATGTGTAATAGGGTTCCCTTGTATTCTATAAATGGAGATCCTAAGCTGTGATAGTTAGAACTTTATCAGATACACTTTAGAGAAATTTTATTTTTGCTCAAGGTTGTTTGTAAACCCAGTACTTAGAGAGTACTCGTAGTAGTTTCATAATATTGGAGCAGTGATCTTATTGTTTATTGTTTTGTGAGTGATTGTTACTGTTTCATTCATACACTTCTCTAGAGTATCAAAGTGTAGTTTCCGCATACACTTTGATATATTCACAAAGTCTCAATCTTTGTTATTTTGGATTCTCCAAGGTAACAAACTCTTTATATTCTAAAGAACCGATCAAGGCGTGGGATCAACATCACAGGTATTTACTATCACGTGGTCAGTGACTCATGTATAGGCATGCGGATTTATCAAGAGATCGAGGTCTACTCATAAAACGAAGAAGAAGATTATGAGTTCTTATCATATTATAGTGCAAGACATAAGACACAAGTTTGGGTTATTCTACTTCAGCATCAAGTACGTTATACTTAGTTTTCTTCATCAGTAATCATTACATAGAGCCTACAGAATTGAAGATTCAACAGATGGTTAATATACTTTTCAGGGGAAGCTTATTGTTCACATATTTAACCATCTACATGCACCACTTGAGGGGAAGTGTTTACAGGTTGCTTATCTACACAAGACCCCTATTGGATGATTACAAAAAGGGGAAGAAGATTCATGATTTGCAGCTTATTATTACGGTGGCATGTTCAAGGAGATCTTAAGTCAAGGGGAAGCATTGTTTCTTTCATGAAGATTGTTTTGTAATATCAAATAGGGGAAGATTGTTGGGAATTCTGATTTGATGATTACAAAATCTTATATGCAACAATGAAGAAAGAAGAAACAACAAGGACTTAAGATGTAATATTAGGTTTCGCTTAAATATGTAAGCTAGGTTTTTATTGTAAACCTAGCCTCTCTAGTTTATAAAGAGAGGCAGGGAGTCTGGTTTAGATCAATCTAGAAAAGTGGAGTGTTCATCATATGAGAGTCGACTAGATACAAAAGTGTGTGTGTACACGTTTTGTATAATTAGTGTAGACGTCTATAGTGTTTAGCCTCAAGAATCATTTGATTCCTGTTATTGTTGAGTAACCGTTCTATGATTTGATCACATAGAATTGGGGCTGTGTTGAATAAAAGAAAGCCTTGTTTGTTAACATTGATGTTCTTATTCCGCTTTGTTTTTATAACTTATGAACATTGATATTATCCTAGATAAAGGTCTAAACAACCTGAGCTTAAACGATCTATGGAATGTTTGGTTTCCACAATTGTTGGGAATTCTGATTTGATGATTACAAAATCTTATATGCAACAATGAAGAAAGAAGAAACAAAAAGGACTTAAGATGTAATATTAGGTTAGCTTAATATGTAAGCTAGGTTTTTATTGTAAACCCTAGCCTCTCTAGTTTATAAAGAGAGGCAGGAAGTCTGGTTTAGGGATCAATCTAGAAAAGTGTGTGTTCATCATATGAGAGTCGACTAGATACAAAAGTGTGTGTGTACACGTTTTGTATAATTAGTGTAGACGTCTATAGTGTTTAGCCTCAAGAATCATTTGATTCCTGTTATTGTTGAGTAACCGTTCTATGATTTGATCACATAGAATTGGGGCTGTGTTGAATAAAAGAAAGCCTTGTTTGTTAACATTGATGTTCTTATTCCGCTTTGTTTTTATAACTTATGAACATTGATATTATCCTAGATAAAGGTCTAAACAACCTGAGCTTAAACGATCTATGGAATGTTTGGTTTCCACAGCTGTCGCGAGGAATTCATCATCCATGTGCTCAGGGTTTGGTCCAGCAAGAGACACATGTAATTTTCCAGAGTTTGATCCAGTCTGGTCTTCTTGCACGGGCTCAGGGTCTGGTCCAGACACAATTCTTGCATGAGTAGCATGAACTTCTCTTGCAACAGCTTCTTCTTCAGCTTCAGTTAAGCTGATAGATTTACCTAATTCCAAAGCTAAGTCTGGTTTAGGGATGATGTTGTCATGCAGGAGTGATCTCTAAGGCCTTCCGAGGATCAGCACTCAGAGTAAACCATTTTAATCACATTTAATTCACTATTCTCCTCAAAAAAATTGCATATGCGATTGCCATTTTGATCTAGTGAATTATTAAATTAGTACCTGCTGATGTAAGTTGGTCACTTAACTAACAATACAAGCATGGAAAAATTGAAGCTGTTAATGAGAATGGCTCAATCACAAGAAGATTTCTCTATCTTTTGAAGATAAAAGCGCACTGAAGCGTTACACTATCCTTTTCTTTGAAAACTGGATTCGTACAAAAAGATACGAAAGCCATAGACTTGAGCTAACAAACATTGTGTGTTTCGAAAATAGCTAATGGACCGAAAAGATTTCTCTTTTCGTTATTAGGATAAAATGCACTAACTCGTACATTTTCTTGTCTGAAGATGGGAGTTGCAATCTATCATTGATTCACACTGCCATTACCATGAGCTCAAAAATTGGAACAGTTTTTGTTATATTAGCTCATGAACGAAAAGATTTCTCTTTTGTTGTCATGGATAAATGCACTGACAAGTACACTTCCTTTTCGCGTAAGGCGTACACCTTTCTTTACTTTAAGGAACAGGGCTTGAAGAGATGCCAACAGACGCCATTTGACATTAAGGAACGAGGTTTGAACCGTTTTGATCAAACATCATCAAGATGAAGAACGAGGTCTGAACTGTTTTGTCCAAACATCTTTTGATGAAGAACGAGGCTTGAACTGTTTTGTCCAAACGACATCCATCGTTGAAGAGCGAGGCCTGAACTGGTGTGAACAAACGTCATATGATGAAGAACGAGGCTTGAACTGTTTTGTCCAAACGTCATTTGATGAAGAACGAGGCTTGAACTGTTTTGTCCAAACGTCATTTGAAGCATGTTCATCAGATTTGAATTCCTTGAACTCCTGACGTATGAGATATCAGTCTTTTTGGTAACCAAACTCCGAGTCTTTCCTTTAAAGGATTGACAGATGTACCTGCACTTGAGTTAGAAGTACCTGCACTAACCAAAAAACTTTTATTTGAAATAAATATCTTTCTATATTATAACCTTACTTTAATTAAAAATATAATTAAAATATTATTATTTTAATAAATTATTTATAATAACTATATAATAATACAAATTTAATTTTATAATAAATTAATAAAATTATTATAAATAATTCATTTAAAAAAATAAAATATATCAATATTTAAATATAATAATTATACTAATATTAATATTATAATAATTTATTACAAATACAATTAACTCATATATTATAATATAACTAAAATAAATTTAATTCTTATATTTATTATTATTATTAAATAATTAATTTATATATAAAAAAAAATTAATATTAATAAATAATTTTATTAAAAAAAAAATAACTACAAATTTATTAAAAATATTATTTTTAAAAAATAAATATATCAAAAAAAATAAAAATAATTATAATCATTTAATTTTAAAAAATAATATTATAAATTAAATTTAACAAATTATATAATAAATTTATATAAAAAATTAAAATAATCATAATTTATTATATATATATATTAATTAATAAAATAATAAAATACAATAAAAATTATTAATTAATATATATATATACTATAATATATTATTACTATAATAATTTTATATATAATATCACATTATCAATAAAATATAAATATAAAAAATATAAATTATTTATTTATTAAACAATAAAACACAACAATACTTAAATTAAATAATATAAATTGTTTAATTAAAAATAAATATATAAATAAAAAAATCAAAAAAAATAATTTAATAAAAATAATATAAACATTATAATAATTATTCAAATTTTAATATAATAATAAACTATTATATAAAAAAAATTATATAAATAATCTATAATAACTATTTATAATTAAAAACATATATTCATAAATTAATTATAAACAATAATAATAATTAAATTATAAATAAAAAAATTTAATTTCATTAAAAAATAAATTATAAATTATTAATTTAAACATTTTATATTTAATATTAAAATTCAATTAAACATAAAATATAATAAACTTATATTTTAATATTAAATTTTAAAATATTAATAATAATAATAATTATTATAATTTAATCAAAAATATTTATAATTTATTTTAAACATTTAATTATATTATAAATAATTAACTATTTATAATTATAATAATTTTTTTTTTTTATTAATTATATACATATAAATTATTTATTAACAAATTATCATCTAACAATATATATAATATAATTAAATTAAACTAAAAATTATATAATTATTTATACTTCATATTTATTAAATAAATATTATTTATTATTATTTATAATAATTTTAATTAAAAAAATTTTAATATTATATTAATTAATAATATATTATATATTAATATATATAAAATCAATTATATATTATTACTTAATAATTTACATAACATTTAATTAAATTATATAAATAAAATATAATTTATTACAATAATTATTTATAATAAAAAAATTTTATAAATAAAATATTTTTTTTATTTATATTTATTAAAATAATAATAATAATAATAATAAATTAAAAAAAAACTTTAAATATTAATTTATAACAAATAATAATAAAACTTAATACAAAATCAATATAAATATATAATCTAATTTATAAATAATATAAAATCATATAAAAATAATAAAAACAAATTATAAATTCATATATTTTCTTTTTCAAACTATTTTAAAACAAATAATAATAATTAAAAATTCTTATAATTTATATATAAAATTTAATTATATTTAATTATTAAATCCCATATAAAAATTATTAATTAATTAAACATTTATTAATTTAACAAATAAAATTTAAATATAATCAAATATTATATATTTTTATTTTATATATAAATTATAATAACACATAATACATTTAATTTATATATAATTTAATTATTAATTATCTAAATAAATATAAAAAACAATATATTTAAATATAAATATTAATTTTTTAAATATAAAAATACAAATAATAATAATATACCTAATTTTTAATAATAAAATATAAATACATCTATTCATAAAATATATATCATATATATATTTAATTTATAATAATATAAATAATAATATTTTATTAAAAAAAAATATATAATATAATTAAAAAATAATTCAAAATATATATTATAATATTATTAATATAAATATAAAACATATAAATATAATTTAATTAATTAATCAACAATTAATTATATATTTTATTTATAAATATAAAAAAATAATTAAATAAATAATATATTAAATACATCTTTTAAAAAAAAAAATAATATAATAAAACATATTTATATTATAATAATAAATAATTATTTTATTAATATAACATCATAAATTTATCAATTTAAAATCAAATAAATTTTATTTTTTTAACTATTAAAATATTAATATCAAATAAAATTAAAATCAATTCAAAATTATATAATATAAATATACTTATATAAATTATAAAATAAAATAAAAAAATAAATAAAATATTATAAAATAATAAAATTACAAAAATTATAAACAACAAATTTTATTAAATAATTTAATAATAATTAATATTTTTCATAAATAAATAATTCTTTTATATAATAAAATTACATAATATAAAATTTTATAAATAAAAAATTATAATTAATATTTATAATTATTAAATACAATACAAACATTTATAATTTATTTAAATAACAATAATTTATAATAAAATAAATATAAAAATACATATTAATTTAAAATATAATTTAAATATATAAAATTATTAATACACTCATAATAATATTATTTAAAACAATATAAACAATATAATATTTATAAAAAAATACTAATTATTTTAAAAATTATTTATAATAAAAAATTATATATAATAAATTTAGTAACAATATAAATAATTTAAATATAATAAAAATTTATACTAATAAATTAAAAATAATATTCTATTAAACATAATATCAATAATAATATATTATATATTATTATAAAATTCACAAATAAAATAATATCATTAATTTATAATTATAAAATATTAAATATTTTATTAAATATAAATATATATTTAAACATAAATTATAAACTAATCATTATAATAATATTAATAAATTTATCATAAAATATTTATAAATTTATAATAAACATATAAATCAAAAATTATAAAAATTTTTATTTTTGTTTTTTTTATTTTTATTTATTAATATTTATAATATATATCATTAATAAATATAAAAATTAAATAAAAATAGATTAATATCAATTCAAAATAAAATTATAAATTATATAAAATAATATTATACTTGAAAAATTACAATATATAAATAATATTTATATAATATTAACAAATACTTAATTTAATAAATCAATAAATACCATTTAATAAATTATTATATTAAAATTTCAAAAAAATTTTATTATTTAATTTATAAACTATTAATATATTTACATAAAATATATAAAACTACTTAATTACATTTTATACAATAATAATAAATATTTAAAGAGTTTGATTGCATTCATATGGGTTAGTGATATCATCATTTGAACCATTTGGAGGTTCACTGTCAACTTTGGTTGTGCTATCTATGAACACCTTTCCAGTAGGTATCCACCTAAGACTAACAGTCTTGAAAATTCTACCCGTTGGTTTCCACCTAAGTTTAGATAGGAGTAGTGTGGTTTTCATGCACAACGAAGACTTATTGAGGAGAAAAACCTTTTGTCCTAATCACCATTCCATCCTACCAGGTTTATGAGTGTGGTTCTTTGGTTCAACGGGATTGTTGTTTCTGATCTTGGGGACTGAACTTTAGCATGAGAATTCCCTTATTTGGATCTTTGTTATACAATCCATCATGTTTTGTATTTAAATATATTATGGAACAAATCAAACAAACAGATTTTTGGAGTCCAGAAGAATGGAATTCCCTAGAGTGATCTACTAGAGGCTCACATTGGACCATTCCACCCTAACACTTAGATACAGGAGAACTGCACATATATTACGTTTCTAGGTTTTGGTGTACAAGCATAGGCGGTGCGTGTTGCTCTAGTAGATGCCAATATCCCTTATGACTAGGATTCTGGTTTTGTTTTGTGTCATTTACTAGCATCCTCTAGAAACGTACGGCATGAACAAATATCTTAGACACAATTCGATTCTTTATGACTATTCCTAGAGTAGTTAGGTGCATTCACCTGAGGAGTTTTGCAGCAAGCAAGATTCTCTAACTATTAGGCAAATATGAGGAGTGTATTTTGACAAATTATTTTTCTCATCAATTGGGAGGCAAAACCGTGGTCTTGAAATTCTAGGTCGTTCAGAGTAAACCATTCGGTTGTCTAACAACTCAAAATGGTTTCTAGATGGTTGTAAAGGCGGTTTCCAAGATTGTTGCTTTGCAAACTTTGTATCCACGCTATTTCCTTTTAAACTTCTTAATTCGTTTTTCAATGTACATCGCAACCTTTTCCTGAAATCTGAGCTTTTAAATCAGCATTTCAACAGTCTTATATTTACTTGAGCAATCACTGAGTCATTTGGATCTTCGTCTGATTTTCCGTGTCTTTTCGATAGAATCATAAGTTCTTGTAGTCTTGTTTTAAATGCTCATTTTCCTGAAGTAATTTAGCACACTTTATGTTTAATTCGATGTTAATTGTTTCATTACATAAATGGCATGTTTAACCTTCGGCTTCATTACTTTTCCTCATTGGCAATTTTAATTTGTTCTTCAAGTTGTTGATCGTGAGTTTTTGGCTTGTAGATGAGCTTTCATTCGTTTTCTCAAACAAATTCATGAATTCGAGACTCCTGATTCTTACATGGTTTGTTACTTGAAAACTTTCTTCCTTTTGTTGAATTGAATTCAAGTGGAATTACAATGTTTTCTCAGTTGTAAAAATGTTTGAAAGTTCATTATACACTTTTTTTTCAACCTTATCATTCGTTTTGAAGAACAACTCAGCCTTAAGCAGTGGACTTTTTAAATTGATCTTGTTCAGCATCCTGGTCTATCTCTCCCCCCTATGGACACTTATTTGTTGCTTCAGGAGTGGTATTGCTATCAACCTTTTCCAACAGATATGTGTCATATATGGGTTCAGATTGCTCAGTATGCTGTTGTTCATTAGCAAGGACATTATGTTGAGCAGTCAATTGTACCTCAGCAAATGGCACTTGGTCATTTACTAGTCTGATATCTGCATCCACATCATGTGTGATATAAGTCCTTAAATTGCTGCTTGTATCATGCTTATCTGACTTAGTCCTGCTGCTTTCTGTAATAACCAACCCAGCATCCAATATTTAAGTCTGTGTATAATTAAGTCAATGTTGTACTCTCAGTGACCAAACTCTCGTGCTGTTGTAGCTGAGTTTCATTCACTGATGTGCTGAGTGCATTGTTGTTTTCTGACTCTATCCGACTGCTTTTCGATACAATCAAACTGTCATCCACTGCTTGAACCGGATTGATCTGAACATCTTGTGACTGTAGCTGTAATCTACCGTATGTAATTACAGCTCTATGAATGACCGCTTCAAGTGTATCCAGGTTCTCAAGTAAATCACGTCTGTACGCACTAGGTTCACAGCGCGTGAAGTCTTCGAAGTCTTGTTGCCAACCTTGATTCAGAAGATCCGTTGCATTTACCCCTTTAGAGGCAAGAAATTCCTTGAACTGTGTTCTGAGTGCTTGAAGACAAGTCTTTGCATTAACCCCATGAAGATTCTCTCTTTCAAGTTGTAGCCTTAACTGATCCAGATTATGAAACATCTTTAATTTGAAGGTCTGATGCTCTTCACCAAAGAATGAGCGAAATGCTGGTTTAATGCTCAACTGCATATAAGGCGAATTAAGGAGATAGAGATCATGAAGATGTGTCTCGAGTTGTTCAAACCATGTCATGCAGATGGAGTGCCTTTGTTTTGCGAGCCGTTGCGTCAGTTGAAGCTCTCTCTCTTTTGAATTAGAATTAGAAGATTCCATTAAAATTCGATGTGTGAAATAAAATTAAGGATCTTAAGTAGATAAAGTGATTTTGTTGTGGTTATGATGAAACAATTAACGTTCACGGGATTTTACACGTCTATGATTAAAACCGATAAATGAATTAACGGGATTTTACAAAATCAATAGAAAACCGTGAATAATTTGATTCGGAATCAGCGGCCAATGGTTTAATTGTCTAAAAACAGATAATCGTCTGGCTAGGGTTACAGCTGTTTGTTTCAATAGGCTCACCAAGCTGAAACGGGCCTAAAAATACAGATGGGCCGTGAGCTAGAACAAAAACAAGTCTAACACAAATTCCAAAATATGAAATATGTCAATAAAACATAGTAGACGAGCTTTTTGGGCCTTGAAATATCCTTAACCAGCTAAAGGGTGTTTTACAGCGTAATCGTCTCGTTTTTTCTTCGATTTGAGAGGTCCACGGGCCTGGAATCGGAACTTACGTCAAAAGTTATGGCTGTTTTACTAAAACTCTTTTCTTCACACAAGATTTCTAGACAAAACGCAGTGTTATCTTTAACCAAAACGCAGTGACTTTTGAATCAAAACGCAATGAACTTTATCAAAACGCAGTGGTTGAGATTTGGTCAAAACGCAATGAACTTTATCAAAACGCAGTGGTTGAGATTTGGTCAAAACGCAATGAAATTTAAGCAAAACGCAATGGTCAAAACGCACATGTAATTTGTAAAACGCAATGGTCAAAACGCAATGAAATTTTAGTCAAAACGCAATGAATTTTGGTCAAAACGCAATGAATTTTGGTCAAAACGCAATGAAATTTTGGTCAAAACGCAATGAATTTGTCAAATCGTAATGGAAATTTCTTCAAAACGCAACCTGCAATCAAAAACGCAATGACTAAAAGAACATGTTCAAAACGCACAAGAAGAAATCAAAAACGCAACAAGAAGATGCAAAACGCAACCTAGAAAAAATACGACTTTTTTCACCAAAAATCAAAAAAAATAAACAAAAAATAAAATCGCCTTATAATAACCCTTTTTGCCTTTTACTTGATTTCTCTTGCACCATTAGACTACCTTATTGCCTAGATCTTGCTTTAATAACATAACATTCACAACATCTAAGCACAATAATTAGGGTTTGATTTTTTTTTTTCTTTTGACTTCTTTTTGACCAGAATTTGATCTTGTTGACCACACGTATCAACCACGATTCACTCGTGGCTCTGATGCCAATTGTGGTTCCCATTTCACATACTTATGATCTCTAGAGAGAGAAAGTTAGAGAGGAGAAATGGTTGGGAGAGAACTAGAGACAAACACAATAAGTTGTCGTGTGTCAATGATTTTTTCCAACACCCTTCCATGTGTGGAGAGGGTTTTTTAATAAAAATAAAAATAAAAATTTTTAGTTCTTACAAAAATGCCCATAAACGGGCTATGGTGTGGCTTACAGTGGGTTAAAGGACCCGGCCCACACCATAAATCAAAAAATCGATAACTTAATAAAAACTAGTGCTATGCATAACATGAAAAATACATGGGGTGACCGAGTCTTTTTCTTAAATACTAACAATCTAACTTCAGCAGTCTCTTGTACTAGCTTAGTAACTTTCCCTAGCAGCATAACTTTCAATAAAGCAGTCTTAACTTTGTACTAGAAGTAGTAAACACTTTTGCATATTTTCTTTGAAGTCATGGAGCAGCTCTATATCTTCTTAATAGTAGTAACAGAACTTGTGCAGTAGTAATTCAAACACAGCCTCAGAAGGACTTTTAAGTCCCAACATCATCCCCTTACACTTGACATTCTTCTTCAAAAATCATCAAGTTCTTCATTTAAAGCTTCATCAACACCAGGAGGATGCTTCCAAATACTTCTTCTTAAGCTGTTTCACAATGAATTTAAGAAGCTGATAATCCACTTCACTTTCGTAATCAATTTGAAGCTTCTTTTCCAACATCATTGTAAGTGTAGATGGTATAAGGGGAGACTTCTTCTCTACCAACATATAAATCTGAACATGTTGCATCCTCAAGAAATGTACTCCACGGGAGTCATACAACTTCCAACTTAACAATTGTAGTCTTGTTGATTCCTCCATACTGCATCTTCTACATGTGGTTCAAACATTGTTTTCAAATCATTCCATAATACCAAATCCAAGTCTTCCACTGGTCTTGTTGACTTATATTTAGCTTTTACCACTTATCAAAGTTTCTATATCTTCTCTTTCACAAACTTTTATGCATGTGACTAAGATCTTTTTTTCCCTTGTACATTTGAGATTTTCCATCAGCCTTATTATTTGTTAATAGTTTTTCTTCCTTCTTTATTAATCTTCCAGTTCAAACAATACTTGGAGACTAACAGCAATGAAATAGCATCAAATATGATACTTCTTTTCTTCTGGAATGACTTTTCATTTACTACTTTTATAATCTATGTTGTTTCTTTGTCATATTCCACCTTCTGTTTCATTGTAATCTCTTGTGCTAGCTCAGTTCCTGCTCTCTTTTCTTTGCCCTCCACCAACTCTATTCTAAAGTCTTCAAATGTGTTTACCTTTTTGAATGCTCAGTTAAACATCTCTTAGATAGAATCAAAATCTTTTAACTTTAAATCATTGAGCTTGTATCCTTCCATGTTCTTTAGGTAAGTACACATGATCTTTCTCTGTTAAGCTTTTGTTGGCGGTTTGTTTCTTTTCTCTTCTACTCTTGTAGCTGCAAAATGCTTTCTTCTTTTCTCTAAGAGTTGTTGGAATAATGTAACTCTTTCTTCAACAGACAAACTTTCTTGTTCTTGTGCTTGCAATCTTTCAGCCAATTGATGATCAGCATCAATCTTTGCTTGTATATCATCCCATGTTTCAATCAAGGCAATATTAGCTTCTTTTTCTTTTTTAGCTTTCTCTCTTGCAAGTCTTTATTCTTCATCAAATTTACCTTGTAATTTTAAAGCAACTTCTTTATCAAAACTGATTGGATCTTTCTTCTTTATAGTCTTCACAAGTTCTTCTATCATTATTCCTTTACCCTTATCCTGTGATTGTTGTGTAGAAATTGTTGTTGTTGTTGTAGATTTACTTGGTTCTTGAAAAACAATCCCTTTCACCTTGGGTTTTAAAGTTTTTAATGCTTCAAGTGCTTAAGCCAAAGTAATTTCTTCAGTAGTTATTGTAATAGTTGTTGCAGCAATACTAATTTAAGCAGCATCAACTACTTCTTCAACAACATTTTCATTTTGCCTTGCAATAAACACCTCTTCACCATTTAAAGCATCCACATCAAACATCTCTTTATCAGCATCATCTTGAACACTAACTAGGGTAATATCATCATCTGCATTAATAGTATTAATCCTCCCCTGTTTGGATGCATCCTTACCCAAACTTTCTTCATCTCCAGAGGATTCTACCCTAGCTGTAGCACCAACCTTTCTTAATCTTTTAAGCCCATGAGTTCTTGACCTCTTTTTTTGTTCAAGCTTCTTAACCCTCCTTTTCAAACTTGCAATCTCATTAGCTTGAGCGGTCTTTGTTTTTCCAAATCAAAAACCCTGTTTTGTATATAAAAACTAGTACATCGTGCCTTTTCACTAAATTTCCCTTTATAAAGTTTAAGTCTATCCTCATCACTTCAAGTGTGTTACTTTTGAGAGCAACGAATCATTGGAATGTTTAGATACTTCTCTAACCAGTTTGTAGCAATAGTTTCCCCCCATAGGTTTCTTGGGCACACTGGGACCACACCTGAAGTAGTTCCTAGAACTAGATTCATTAGGGTGTTGCTTGGATCAGGTCTTAGTTCTGTTACCACTGTTACCTGCTCGCTTATAAGCTAGAAGCAGTAGTGGGAGCCCTCACCAAAATGTAATCCATCCTTATGGAAAGCCCTAATCCCCAAAACCCCCTGCAACATTTTCACTAGGATCACTAGGCTGAGGTACCTGATTGTCCTTTCTTTTAGGCTTCTTAGGTTTTTGTGTCTTTTGAGGTTGAGGAGATGGTTGAATAAAAGTAGGTGTGTAATGGGGATCAGTTGGAATTACTGAACCTTCACCCATTTATGATTGGTTTTGTACCACCATTGTTGGAAATAAAGGTGTTACTCTACCAGAAAACCATTTTCCTACCCTTCTCATATTTGCAAAAATCTTTTTAGCGTGAGAGGGTGCAACATAAATTCTGTTATGAGCTGACAAATCATCAAGTTGTTGTTCTAAAAACACTTGTACAAACCTTGGATACATCAAAAATTTGCCAGACAAATTATCCAAGTTTCTAATCATACTTTCAAAAATGTATTTTGAAAAGTTAAACTTCTGATTTGTAGCCAAACAGATAATTACAGATGCCATAGTACTACTAAACTCATTCCATGCAGTAGTCTTTGAACTTAGACATTGTAGAATAGTATGAATCAGAAATTTCCATTATGGGGAAAAGAATGGCTTATAGAAAGTTAGCTTTTGTGAAATTTTCTCATACCCCATCAGTGTAAGTTCAAAGATGGTAGAATTTGGTAGACAATCAATACCTTCTGCATCTTCTAGTTAAAGTTGTCTTCTAACAGTTGATTCAGTGATGATTATCTTCTTTCCATCTACTAGGGCATGCAACTGTACTTCCCCATTGATAGTTTTAGCCTTGACAGTAGACCAGAACTGTTCGATACAAGAAATATATATTGTGGGATTAACGGTTAGTGCATACTTTATAGGGTGTGCATTCAAAAAATCCACAATTTGTTCAAACCCATCACTCTCTTCGGGTTTAGACAAATTATACGACATGTTTTGAGTAATCCGCAACACTTTTGATTCGTCGATTTGTGTTGGGTTTGATAATGGATGAAAATTAGTTAGGGTTTAGTTAGAGATTGATTTGAAGAGTAAAAATTAATTAAAGGGATCGATAAAACCCTTAATAAAAAGTATTTATGAAACTCACCCTCAACAAACATTAACTTTCACGCATCAGTGTACCTCACAGTTAGTTGTTTTGCCTTGCAGGCATTAACTTTGAGTCACCAGCATAACTCTAACCATTCTAAACCTCTTTTCAATCATCAATTTACACTTTCTTTGCTTTTCTGTAAAATGTTAATCCAAAAAACCATCGATAAAAAACTAATCCATAACAATTTCACCAATTATCACAGTATATTATACCTAGCAGTCTTAAGTTAACTAACAATAGGTAAAACTCGCAGTATTAATCTATACTTAAGGCAGAAAACTTTTAATGACATGAATAACAGTTACTAATTCATACAAAACTTGACAACTTTAAAGAGATAAAGGACTTTAAAGTTTCATCATTCCTATACTAACATCAAATATGAAATCTACTTACTTCTAAAACTTTTGTAATGTATATCGCAACCATTCTTGTCAGTATGGATTGACCATTTGAATCAATTTCTTTTCATTGCAATCTCTAATAAAATGATGTTGATCTCTATATGTTTGTTTTTTAATGAAAAACAGGATTTTTAATTATGCAAATAGTACTGTTATTTCAATAAAGATCTTGGTATGATTAAAATTGTACCTATATCAAGTAGTTGATTTGAATCCAATAAGAACTTATCAAACAATTTGAAGAAGCCACATATTCAGCTTATGTTGTGGAATTTACAAACCACTATAATGTTTCTTACATGCCATGAATTAATCCTACATCTAAGGAATTGAACAACCTCCTGTTGTAAGAGTTCTATCCAGCTTGCTCCAGCATAATTACACTATAAGTGTATGCAACCAAATCAAAAGGATAATCTTTTAGATTCCAAAGGCCTATATTTTGGTTGACTGTTAAAGTATCTAAAAAATCCGTTTCACAGCACTGAAGATGTGAAACCCTTTTGGAAGGATTGGTATTCTAGCAAGGCACACATGCAAACATGAGTCAGGTTTGAAGATGTAAGAACTACAGCAATGAACAAATCATTGACCTATACATATGAACAATCACTTTTTCACCATCTTCATCCTTGGCAGAGGCTTTTAGAGTTTTCCATGGGGTGCTTACAGTCTTGATTCTGTAAACCCAAATTTTCTTTAAATTTCAACAACTTATTTATATTGGCTTAATTTATGTCATCCTTCTTCTGCTACACTTGTAATCACAAGAAGAATGTAAGTTCTCCCATAGAACTCATCTAAACTTTTCTCATGCATCAACTTCTCAAATGCCTAATACATAGCTCCTTAATTTGTTGAACCAAAGATTGATTCATCACTATACTTGGACCAGCAAAATATCACTTTATGCCTTTTGATGAATAAGGTCTTGTAATTTTTCCATCTTTAAAACCCCATTGTCCAACAGATCTGTGACAAGTTTCCATATAACCCAAGCTCTAGGAGCTTGAGGTAGGTCCATACAGTGCTTTCTTCAACCTTGTTATACTCTACAGGAAGTTTGGGAATCTTCAAATCCTGGTGGTGGACATACTACACTCTTCTTTAATACTTCCCATGGAGAAATGCACTCTTTACATCCTTTTGAACACACAAAATCTTTAAATGAAGCATAAGCTAAAAAAGTCTAATGTTTCAATTCTTGCAACAGGGGCAAAGACTTCATCATTTAGTCCAATCCTTATCTTGTGTTTATCCTGTGTATTCCAATCTTGCTTTATTGCTTTTCCCAATTCCCTTTGATGGTTTTTATCCTGTCATAAACAATTATATTAAACCATAACATCAACAGCATAGAATAGCGAAGGCAAATAAAGATCAAAATAATCATGCTTGAATAATTAACCAAATTAGGGTACATACTTTTGATTCTAGCCCGAACAGTATCAAATTTCTTAGCTATTATCTTAGGAACCCTAACTTTGGGTTTATACAAAAACAATCCAAGAAACAATCTAAAGAAAGGATTGTATCACTATTCTTGTACCACACGCTTTGTATAGAGTTATCCAATTAATAGCTTGATACACGTAGCGTTTAACCGAATGATTCGATCCGATCCCAAGGTTATGGAGCCGAATGAAGGACAAGAATAGTGATAGAGTTTTTAGGGATTATTGTGTGTACCCTTTTCACATCTCCATGTAGGTGTTTATATAGGCTCCCTTTCCCTAATGTAACATCTATTCATTAATATCAATTATGTACCATCAATTCTTAATTATGTAACATAATTATGTATCATTTATGTAACTATTAAGTACAATATTATGTAACATTATATAATATCAATTATTGTTATTATGTACATGTTCCTTGTCCTTATGGTCGTAGTCTTTTCGTTAAATACTTAACGTCCATTAAACGTTTACGTGTAAAATTAACAATTACTATTATTTTATTAATTGTTAAAACTCGTAAGTGAGTGCATCCTGATCTTGAGTTCGATCCTAACACACATCTATTAATTTATCGTCCATAAACTAACAGCTCCCACTTGGACATATTTTAATAGTGTGATCACATCGGTTAGCGTCTAGTTACACGCCGATGCCTCTAGTACGATCTCAAGTAAGGTCTCCTGGAAAAACCTTTTAATGATTCATCATTATTATTATCCTTTTGTTTCTAATACAATGTTAATAAGGATATGGATCTTAGTCATTCCTTAATTAACTGATTCTGTTTCTCGTTTATCTGATTGAGCAAGATTACCAAATCTTCTGAACGTATTCCAGAAAATTTTGGGTGTGGCCACACATACATCTTACCAATCCCACGAAGGGCCCAGCTGTATTAAACTTAAAAACGTATTTGAAGGAACAAATCCTTTTGACTAACAAGCAAAAAACTCATGAATTTTGCAACAATTCTGAAACAATCCGTATAGCTGCCAGTTATCGTTTAGGTTAAATTGCTTCACAGAATGCACTAGATCCATAACAGTTTCCTGGTATCTAGTCTGAGCGATAACTATTTATGAATTACTTTAATGACAAGATCAATAAAGTACAATCAATATATTTGGATAAAGTGCCTATATTCGATTCATCGAATATATTTAAAATTGGCATGTAATCACATCAATATACTTTAAGTATATCATGACCAACATTTAAATTTGTCTGATTTATAATATTTCCCATATTATTTAATCGACAACGGACCGTTTAGAATAATTTAATATTCTTGGTTTAAAAACTGTAAAAATAGGATACAAAATTAAATAAACAACATCTAAAAAATAACCATCATTTTATTGTTATCAAATATAATGTTTTCACATCCTTTATCAAAACAAACTAATCACAGATATGCATGAAACTACTAGCTAATCGAAGTCCTAATTCCAATTGGCTGTTCATTACCTTTCCTCTAGGTAAAGCTTAGTAAAAGCATCAGCTAGATTTTTATCTGTTGGAACTTTTTTCAATTTGATTCACCACTCTCGTCATTGTCATGAACATAGTTGATATCTACTCAGAATTGTCTGGCGCCTTTCATGACTCCAGGTTCATTTGGCGAATATGATTGCAGCAGAATTGTCACAATACATATTAATAGGCTCTTTTATTGAAGGCATCACTCCAAGATCTCCAACAAATTTCCTAATCCAAACAGCCTCCATTGCAGCTTCTGAAGCAGCCATGTATTCAGCTTGTGTTGCAGACATCGCAATCGTTGTCTGCTTCTTGCTCTTCCAGTCTACTGCTCCTCCATTGACGACAAAGACATAACCCGTCTGAGACTTCGTATCATCTTTATCACATTGCCAGGACGCATCACAGAACCCTGTAACATTAAGTTCTGTATCTGGTTTCCCTCCATACACTAAAAACATATCTCTCGTATTCCTCAGATACTTCAGAATATGTTTAACAGCAACCCAGTGGAGCTTCCCTGGATTCTGTTGATATCGACTGACCAAGTTTTGAGCAAACGCCACATCTGGCCTTGTGCATCTAACAGCATACATAATAGATCCTACAGCCGAAGCATAAGGTACTTTCTTCATGTAAGCCACCTCTTCAGGTGTTGAAGCACACATCTCATTACTTAATTCATGTTTGACTTCCATTGGCAAATAACCTTTCTTAGAGTTATGCATATTGAATTTCTTCAATATTTTGTCAATGTAAGCACTTTGACTAAGTCCAATTAACCGCTTAGATCTATCTCTATAGATTTTAATTCCCAGAATGTATGCAGCTTCTCCTAAATCCTTCATAGAAAAACACTTTCCAAGATAATCCTTAACTTCCTTAAGTCTTGGAATGTTGTTTCCCATGATTAATATGTCATCAACATATAGGATCAAGAATACTACATTACTCCCACTAGCTTTGCGATATACACATGGCTCATCACGATTTTGAGTAAATCCAAACTTCTTGATTTCCTCATCAAATCGTTTATTCCATTGACGTGATGCTTGCTTCAAACCATAAATAGATCTTTGAAGTTTGCATACACGGTTTGGATATTTTGGATTAACATACCCTTCAGGTTGCTCCATATAGATGTCTTCATCTAAGCGACCATTCAAGAAGGCAGTTTTAACATCCATTTGCCAAATCTCATAATCATAGTACGCTGCTATAGCTATGAGAATCCTAATAGCTCTAATGTCTGCTACAGGAGAAAACGTTTCCTCGTAGTCAATCCCATAGGTTTGAGTAAAGCCTTTAGCTACCAGACGAGCTTTATAGGTGTGTACTTCACCATCCATGTCAGTCTTCTTCTTAAATAGCCACTTACTCCTTACTATTTTAGCATTGGAAGGAGGGTCTACTTCAGTCCAGACTTCATTAACTTTCATGGAGTTCATTTCCTCATCCATTGCACCTTGCCATATTACCTTATCAGGGTCAAGCATGGCAGCTTTATAATTAGCAGGTTCTCCAAGATCCCCTACTACATCATCTTCAACCTCCATGTTTAGACATAGACGGTTGGGTGCACGTGTAGTCCTTTCAGACCTACGGACAGGAATTAATTCTGGTGGAGGACCCAGACTTTCAGGTTCTACTGGAATTTTGCTAGTGTTTTCAGAAGGTAATGTATCCATATGATCATCTTCCAGATCATAATCTCTCCCACTGAATTCTTGAGATATGAGATTTCTTTCAAGAAATTCTCCATACCTAGCAACAATTACTTTGTTTTCAGCTGGAAAATAAAAGTAGTAACTCATAGTTTCCTTAGGGTATCCTACAAAGATACACTTAACAGATCTCTGTTGGAGTTTATCAGCTGAGTCACGTTTCACATACGCCTCGCAACCCCAGACCTTTAAATAAGACAAATTAGGCGCCTTGCCATGCCATATTTCATATGGTGTCTTATCAACCTTCTTTGTGGGAACCATATTTAGAATACGAACCGCAGATTCTAAGGCATAATCCCAAAAGGATAATGGTAGAGTTGTAAGATTAAACATAGATCGTACCATATCTAATAGTGTTATTTTCTCCTTCAGATACACCATTTTGTTGTAGTATATGGAGAAGTAAGATTCTGAACTATTCCTTCTCACCTTAGATAGATCTTTAAACTCTTGGCTTAAATAATTCACCACCTCTATCGATCGAAGAAGCTTTAAATCTCTTTTCCCAGTTTCAATTCTACTATGCTTTAGAAAACCTAAATGTTTCAAATACGCATGTTATGTTTAAGTAAATAAATATATCCATAACGACTGAAAACATACCGTAAAGGTTTTAAGAAATAGCTAGCACCCTTTCCTTGACAATGTCTAAGTGTCCGCATACATCCGGTATGTAATAAACCAAGTAGATCTGTAGCCCTTTCAATATATTATTTAAAAGGTTTCTTTGTCATCTTCCCAGATATACAAGAGTCGGCATTTATACAAATGATTCCTCATACGTATATTTTCTCAAAAAACCTTCACGATAAGCTTATTGCATGCAGGCTTGCCAATAAGGGCAAGCTATCAGTGCCAAAGATAAGAAGAATCCAAGTCTAACTTCCTCTTTTATTTGATGCTCAAAATAAGAATTATTATTATTACTTTTCTTGGGGACATAGTTATTTCTGTCAAATTTCAAACACAACCATTCACTGATATAACACTAAAATAGAATATACCATTTAAATAAACAGAAAATTTCCATTACTAGCAATATATGATGAAAACAAGAATCCAACAAACATGAAAGGGAAAAACAACCCTCTACAATAGAAGTGCATAATAACAATTGTTTAATTTCAGTAACTAAAACCCAAGGTAAGAACTAATCAAACATTCCTATGGCTTCAACAGCTGCTTGTGTTCCATTGCCCACTTGCAGATATTGATCCCCATAAGATAGTTTCCTTTCTTCTTTAAATCCCTGTAGCGTATTACAAACATGAATACCGCATCCCGTATCATATACCCAGGAATTTAATTTGTAAGTTAGATTGAATAACTCAATTGCAAATAAGTTACCTGAAACTGCAGCACCGGGCTCAGACCTCTTCTTATTTGCACGTAACTCTTTGGTATAAAGAGGGCAGTTCCTCTTCCAATGCCCAACAACGTGGCAGTGGTGACAAGCTTGATCCTTATTAGGATTTTCCTTTCTCTTCAAAAGATTAGGCTTAGGCTTTGGTTGATAAGGCATAACTTGCTTGTTCTTATCAGCCTTACCCTTGCCTTTGACCTCTTGTCGCCTTGCGTTTTGTCTTGTTATCTTCTCATAACCAATTTGTAATGTTAATACTTGAGAGAGTAGGGCTTTTCTTCAAAAACCCTTTTGAAGTCCAATGAGCAGTGCGTGTAACAGCACAGTAACTGTCTTCACCCACCAATGCAAATTGAATCTTCTTACAAAAATCCCCAAAATCCTGTGTTAAGGGACCTGTTGATTAAGTTTAACCAGCCATATCATTGTCGAATGGTTTCCCAAGTGTATGTAATTGGTCCATGAGTCCTTTCATTTCAATACATTACACATAACGGTTATCAGGGGCCTGTCTACAACTTGTAGAGCATCCACCAGATCGTAATTTTTACAGCGAGGTTTCTCAAACATTTTTTCGAAGTTCAAGGCCCGCATGTTTTTGGTGGATAATTTTTAAAAACTGCCTTTGAAGAGCAGTGACATTATTTCCAAGCATAATACAAGCATATCAGAGTTGCTTTTATATTCTGCTTTGAATGCTGCTTTTTCAGCCTCAGTTGCAGTATCAGCGGGTTGTCCAGGACAAGGCTTATACAAATAGTCAAAAGTATCCGCTACTCTCAAGACAATTCTTAGCGAGCGATACCAGTCATTGAATTGGCCAGTCAGAGTTTTCTTCGTTCGAAGAAATCATGAACAGCAGAACTTAAAGTGTTATTTCGTATAGCCATTATCTAAACAGAAAAAGTTCAAAATTTATTAGTATTTTCGATAATACTTTTTACACGAAAATAAAATATACTAGGTAATATTCATATAACCATAGTAATTTCCTTGAAACTAGAACCACATTGAACATTAAACCATCACATTAAGTTGATCTGACTAGTGATGAATGTATTCAACATGTAACTTGTCGAACAAGAATTGACAAACAATTTTTCAATTTCCTAGATATTTATGGGATTACATTGCTAAAACTAGTTGCTTGTAAAACATGTTTCATCCCCATCTTAATGCCTTGAGTTTCTAGATCTCACATAAGTAACGGGGGGGGGGGGGGGGGGGGGGGGGGGGGGGGCAATTAAGTCTTTCTAATCTAAAGACGCAAACTAATCCATGTTAGGTCTCAGTCACCTCATCATGATAGTTTTCTTTCCGTTACGATATAGTCCAAGGTCTCACTTGACTTAATCGCAATTTCAAGTGTCCTTTAATTAGATGGCATTAGACTTAAGTTTAAGGGTATTAATTTTTTTGATATGTGAATCAAAATTATGTATGAACAGAAAGCATGCATACAACTCCATAGCATATGTTTAATAAAAAACTTTTAGTAACTTTTTAAGGTGAAGATTAAATTAAATAAGTTGTGGTTGAGGCATTGGATTGAACCAATTAAAGAAGTAGCCCACAATTATCGTCCACACTCTTTTTTTACTTTTGCATAAGTCATTTTTGCAACTTAGTTGTTTTGGATGTGGAATTGAGGCAAATCAACCGTTAAAGTAATTTTGTACCTTTATACAGATCATAGGACCTCCAATTTGACGCACAAGCAAGCCGAGAATTCGGTCAGCTTGAAGCTTGACTTCCTTCTTTAGTCGGGTTCGACCAGCGACGCGTTAAACTTCCCACACAGTTTGTCAAATTGGATGAGCCTTTCTAACCATTTAGTACGAAAATTACCAATCAACTATTTAATCTTTCAAACAATTCCTTAATATATTGATTTAGTCCATATCTTTTCTTTTCTTGAAAAATACCCTTTTGTTTACCAACAATTCGCCATAATTAAATAAACTAAAACAAGTAATTAAAATAAATTACTATACAATAAAAACATAATAACAATTTTAAATGCATTAAAGTAAAATCATGTACCACATATAAATCATTTTATAGCGATGAACCCTAATTATAAATTCTAGTTTTACTTATCATATATCTATCATGAAACAATATAAAAGTCTTCCCGAATTAGATTTATCTTACTAAAAATAAGTGGACAAAATAAACACGTAATAAATACTTTATAAATCTCAGATCCATGATAAACATCATGTTTGTCATGGATCCCACACAATACACATAACCAATATCCGTAAGGACTAACCCACATACTGTCATAACAATTTAATCATTATATTAAAACTCTTTAATCAAAACATGTACTTTAGGGTTTCGATATATAAAAAATTTCGAATTATTTTTTATAAAAAACCCAAAAACATGTATTTAACATCCAATACAATATAGTTATTTGATTTTAAGGTTTCGGTAATTATCAACTTGTTTAAAACCTGCTCTGATACCACTGTAGGTTTTAAACTTTCATAACAATTATATTAAACCATAACATCAAAGCATAGAATAGCGGAAGCAAATAAAAGATCAAATAACAATGATTGGAATAATTAACCGAATTAAGGAGTTACATACCTTTTGATTCAAGCCCGAACAAGAATCTAATTGCTTAGGGAATATCTTCAAGAACCCTAAATTAGGTTTTATACAAAACAATCCAGAACGACTAAAGGAAGATTGTATCACGATCTTTAACTCAACGACTATGTATCGAGTTTAACCAATCACTAGCTGATAACACGTAGTGTTTTAAAAAACAACAGATTCGAACGATTCAACCCAAGGTTATGGGGTCGGATGTAGGACAAAAGATGAGAAAGTTTAGGGATTATTGAGTCTCTTTCACCTCTCCATATGTAGTGTTTTATATAGGCATCCTAACCCTAATACTAGGTGAACAAGTCACGAAACATCACTTCATTAATTATGCAAACATCAAATTATGTAGACATCAATTCATTATTATGTAACATGATTTAGTGTAACATCAATTCATTAATTATGTACATTAATTGTAACACATCAATTATTAATAATGTACTTAGCCTTGCCCTTATGTCGTTAGTACTTTCCGTAAAATACTTAACGACCGTTAAACGTTTTACTGTACAAAATTAACAAATATATGATTTATTAATGTTAACACGTAGTTGATGCAATCCCGTGATCTTGAGTTCGATCCTAACACACATCTATTAATTTATCATCCATAAACTAACAACCACAACGCGGAACATTGTTTCGTTCTTATGGCTTTTCGGCATAAATATAATGCTGATGACACCTTATCGTACACAAAGCTCCCTGTTGGCGAATGGCCAGCACTCAGCTTACATGTATTGATGTTGAAGAGACTTCTAGCCCGTTTGTTTATACCGGCCACTATTCGTATAACGTTACTTTACCTTGCTCCTTCTCGACATTGGCACAGCTCATTACTTGATGTCAAGAATGCTTATTTAACCATGGTCATTTATCCGAGAACTGTTTAACATGCGACAGCTCTTGGTTTCGAGATTACAACATCCTGATCAAGGTTTGATCATTTACAGCGACTCTATATGGGCTTAAGCAAGCCCCTCGGGCATGGTTTTAGAGATTTGCAGCATATGCTGCTCGAGTTGGTTTTATCCATAGCAGATGTGACACATCACTTTTTATTTCTACAGTGAGGTCCGGATACCGCTTACTTGGCTTTTTGTATCGTGATGACATTATATTGACTGCTTCTTCACAGCTTTCTTCAGAGTATCTTTACATGCCGAGCTTCTCTATGACTGATTTGGGTCCGCTGAATTATTTTTTGGGTATTTCTGTGACTCGCGATACTTCGAGGATGTTTCTCTCTCAACAGAAGTATGCTTCTGAGCTACTTGAGCGTGCTGGCATGCTCACTTGTAATCCTTGTCGTACTCCAGTTGACACGGATTCAAGCTTTCTGCTGATGGTGATTATGTGTATGATCCTACCTTATATCGCAGTCTTGCTGGGCCCTCAGTAATTTGACTTTCACCACTCGGCCTGATATATCTTATGTTGTGCAGGCAGGTTTGTCTCTCTCTACATCCATAATCCCGAGAGCCTCATTTCTCTGCTCTCAAGCGATCTTGCGTATATTCGAGGTACGAGACCTAGGATTACAACTATTTTTGTCTACCACATCTTCTTTGGTTGCTTATTCTGATGCAGATTGGGCTGGGTGCCCCACTACACGTCAGTATTAAGTACACAAAGGCTGATTGCCTGCTCACTGTGTTGTGCAGCTTTCCTGAACGCCGAGTAACATCAACTTCAAGGCAACCTCCATCGTAATCGTGCACACTAAAGAATTGATATACACTAAACAGCTGCTTATATACGCTTACTAAAGACTGACTTTTATTCATAATCAATCTTAGGCCAAGCGTGAAACTAAGAAAGATAATTGGCTAAGGCGAAGCAAACTGTGCACGCAAAGAGAAGAGGAGAGATGTTCCGCAATGACTACCATAAAGAAAGCCGCCCCCTATCTCAAAAGCCCGTCACTGTCGTTCGTACCTTCTTGGCTTAGGCTTGCAACTTTACCTTACTTTATGGCTTGCCGCTTTTTCCAGCAGAAGCTAAGCGCATTGAAAACGCGCGAAGAAAGGTTGCTTCTTCGCCTTTATTTGCAATAGTCCACCAGTTAGCGAAAGATAGGGTTACCGTACAATACAAAGTCTTCTTCGTAGGTCGTAGCAATCACTTCAAGCAGTGGAAACAACAAAAGATCGCTCCAAGTCCTTGGCTGTAGAACAGAATCCAACACACCGGAATGGATGGTACAACTAAGTTATAGATGTTTTTTCTCTTACAACAATCTACTTTCGTGGTCTTTCAAAGAGGCAAGTTACCCCTTTCTCTTGCTCTCCAGTGCTGAGCTGAGCATCAGGGTGTTGCTAATGCCGTTTGCTGAATCATGTTGGTTACGTAAATCTTTTAAGAGAGTTCATACACCATTTGTCCTACCGCTCACACTTGGTTATTGTGACAATGTAAGTGCGTTGTATCTCTCTTATAAGCCCGTGCAACATCAACGCAACAACATATTGAGATTGATATTCACTTTGTTCCTGACTTGGTTTGCCGCTGGTCATATCCGAGTACATCAACTTCATGTACCTTCTCGTAATCATATTCAGATGTCTTCACCAAAGCTTACCTACGGTTTTTTATTGATGAGTTTCGCTCCAGCTTGAGTGTTCGTTCCTCTCCCGCTCAAACTGCGGGGGGATGTTAGCAAACGTGTTTGTATGGCCCAAAGGCCTGACTTGTATTTGTATCTTGTGCTCATGATTAGGCCCAATGTGTAGTAATAATAATACCATTGTATTGTACTCATTTATACTCATTGTCTATAAACCACGGTTTACAGTTACAAAGTTATGTTATATTTTTAAAACACTTTCATGTAATTGGAAAGATATCATGTTTTTCTTTAGCCATGTTCGTGTACAATATGCGAAAACGAATCTAACAAAAATCTATCCACAAACCCCGTGCGTGGACGGGGATCTAAAGCTAGTTTATGTATAAAGCATCTATTTTGAGCTAGAAAATACGTTTGGATGCATCTAAAAGGATAGAGATGCTTCTAATTTAAGCCGTTGCACATCGACGGTGTAAATTATACTTATTTTTCATGTTTCAATATGACAAACGATTCTAAGCAAGGTAGTCAAATTAGGGGTGTTTTCTTAAGTTCACAGAGCGACTAATTTTTGTTTGTTTTTGGAGGGTAGTAACTTCAAACAAAGTATCATATAGATTCTGTTGTAATGCTCTTGAATACAATAATTTAAATAGATATTGTGAGCCACTTTTAGCAATTTTCGGTGTAAACTACAATGTGACCACTTCCAACACTTTTAATAGTTCAATAACATATGCTTACTTAGTCTAACTTATTTACTTGTTAGAGGAAACAGCAAGCAATAAACATTTATAACTGCAATCCACTCTAAATTTTTAAAAACTAACTAGATTAAGGAGGTGTTTGTGTTACAATTATTTGGCCGATTTTATAAGGCTTATGTTAAACATGGGGAAAGATCATAAAACCCACTTTTTCCGTTAATGAGCTTCTCAAGTTAAGCTAACAAAGCTTTTCTAGGGCCACATGTCATACTTGATAAGTTCAATAATCCAGATAACTACAGACAAACACCTCCAAAAGAATGTGACCAATAATTATTACCAAACTTAATTTTGTCGCTTTTTGAGCAAGTACCGTCAACATCCACATCATCATCATCATCCATGTCATACACCACATCTTCTTCTTCTTCCACATCATCATCCAAATCATCATCAATACACCCATCATCCACAACCTTAATTTTGGGTACTAAAATCTTTTCACAGCCATTAACACTATAAATATGCATTATAAAAACACTAGAACCAACATATCTAAACAACAAAAATTCCCTAAACAACAATCCTACATCCTTAACAACATTGCACCAACCATCAACAAAACAATAGCTTTGATCATCAATTTTCTTCATTTTTAATTTCCACAAATACCCTCCATTTGCACTTTTAATTATTGGGTCTTCCAATATTTCTTTTCTTAAGTGCTTTGTCACAAATTTAGGTGGCAATGGCTGCAAAAAGAGGTATAAAAATATCATTAAAAACACATGCAAACACATTGAGTGTGTGAAGTACACATTTAAATGAGTCAAAGTTGTAGAATATATATAAATAAACACATGCAAACACATTTGAGTGTGTGAGAGTTAGTGAAGTACCAGATGAGGTGAAGATGGGTTCATCAAGATATGGAAGAAAGACGGTGGCCGTTGATCAGCCATTTTCCGGTGACTTTTTTATTTGGAGTTTGGTAGAGTGATTTATAGATATATGTGCCCAGGTTTAAATTACTATGCAGTTTCTATTTATGTGCCACGTCGTTATTAATTATTTTAGTTTTGTAATGTAAAGATTTTAGTAGGACAATTGATAAAGCTTTCCTTAGATTAAGGTTCATAAATTACAAAAAATATTTTTAACATTATATTAAAAACGAGGTGGGTTACCCTTGCTCCCTGCGCGACGTTTTGCTTACAGCGTCCGCGCGGATTTTATGGTTAAAGCATTTTAATATAAAGTTTCTTTGCCATGTCGGATTATAAATTTTGGGATCGAGAACACTACAATATTATAACCATCAATATCCATAATAGGCAAGATCTTCTGTAACCAAAAATAGATGATGAATATCATGATAGGAAGAAATCACCCCAGCCGTCACATTGTTTTTGAAAGAAGTTAGTGTCTTAAGGCTAGTTTGTGCCTTTTGGAGCTCCTCGCACCAGCAATTCTACCGAGCATTTACAAATAGGCAAAATTGTGTGACCACGTGAAAGTACCTGCAAATAAAATGGAAGTAAAAGGTGGATGTTAAGAAGAATTTCCATCCAACAAGCCTAAAAAAATAAAACTGAAAAAATTTCCTCCTTTTTCCTCCTAACATATACGAACTACCATAAACTAACATTCAAAGAAGAATATATGAGAAAATACATACTCCTAGTTACTAATGGCACCATGGAGGCCAAGGCCAAAGATCTGTAATAGAGCCTCAGATGAGGGGCACACTCACATAACATAAGCAAATTTATAACATGAAAGAAAACTTCGTCGTAAAACAGTCTACTTTAGACAGAACATAAAATGCATATTAATACCAAACGACATTGATTATCCCAGTGAAGCAGGTTAGATACTTTAGAAGAAAATGAAAATCAACAGATTACGATTACTTAGTCTCCATTGAATGTAGATATAGTTGATCTACATTCAATGGAGACTAAGTATGCTAAATGCAACCAAAGCACAAATTAACTGTAGCATTAACCAGATAGTTTGAATGCTGCAACCTGCATATGATCTACATTCAAACTATGATTTAGCATGCTTAAAATGCAACTGAAGCATATAGAATTAAGATAAGCTATCATCATTGCTAAATTATTACTTAGTCTCCATTACTAAATATTCGAAGCACTTATCCTTGAATAACATATGCGTGCATCTGTGCGCTTACCCGTTTGACCTGTTTAATTTTTATTCCACTAACTCATTGACCTGTTTCATTTTACTCGCAAACATTTTCACCCATTTATACTAGGTACTTTTTTTGGCAAGTTTCCCAATTGTATTTACTAAAATATAACCGATGACCCCGTTTGTTTGCTTACTGTTTGTGGACGCCATTTTTAAGCCTTTTAAAAACTACAGACTAGATATGATATATGCATTTGATACATACCGAAACGCCAATTTTGGTAAACGTGTCGGTGTACCTACTGCAGCGAACTTATCCAAGTAAGCTTAAACGTGAAAAATAAAACAAAAACACAACACTAACATTAATCAAAACTTTTAACGCTAATAAAAGATTAAAAACTGAAAGTCTTTTTTATTCCTTTGTCTCGAACTTCGTGAAGAACAACAGATTAAAAGAACATGTTTTTTTGATAAATCAGATTAAAAGAACATGTTACTCGTGCATCAAACGAAGGTTTAATATCAAACCTGTCTTAGCGTCCTGTCCTCGTGGTTTTGTTAGTTGATCCAAACTTTATCTTAGAGGTCTTGCAAGCCACCTCTCGTGTCATTCTAACAATATACATGCCAAGACTGGCAGAAGAAAAATGGCATCCAAGGAAAACCTGAAACAGACCAGAGATTAAAGGATTAAAAATTGTCATTATTTAACAACAAATAAACATAAACCTAATTCCTTTTCTTTTACATAAAGTCAACAAAACCTAAGTCTATTCCTTTATAGAGTTTATATTTAAAGCACCTAACCTAATGAAAATATTCAGAGATACACGTGACCCAACATAATTTATCCTTAACACTTATGTTTTCTTATTAAAAGTCTTACTTATAAGTAATTGCAACGTAAGCATTTTGATCAGGCCATTCGACTCTTCAATCTGTTTTAGATTATATCCTAGTTGGTAAGACTGTAAAAAAACTTATTTTTGTAAATTGCTAGATTTACAAAACTTATCTATCTCATTGACGCTAATTTAATTACTGTAATAAAATGATGTATTCTTATATATAGTTCTTTGTGGAGGGATCACTTTTTTTAATTACTGTATAAAATGATGCTAATTTAATTACTGTATAAATGATGTTTTAGTCATGATGTATTCTTATATATAGTTCTTTGTGAGGATTCACTGTTTTTTTTGTTCCTGACCAATATAAAATGATATAGTACTTTTCAGTTTGCTAAAGATGATTTTTGTTTTTCAAGATGTTAAGCGTTTGATTGGAAGAAGATATAAAGATCCTCAAATGCAAAAGGACATAAACTCTGGGATATCTGAACCAAGTCGGGTTAAGCGTTTGATTGGAAGAAGATATAAAGTCATGTTAAGCGTTTGTCAGCTATACCGATAATTACAAATAAAACGCCTACAAAAAAAGTCATGTTAAGAGTTTCCTATTACAAATAAACAAACGGAGATCGGTCACCTGCATAAACGGGTCGGGTCGGGTCGGGCTATATAAAGTCATGGTGGTGACAAAACAATTATGCTATCTATGTTAAGCGTTTTGTCAGCTATAGGAAACCTACAATAAACTCGACTCTAAACCAAGTCGGGTCGAGCCAAGCGGGACGAAAAAGTAATGCGCTATTTATCAGTTGCCCTTGCTTAAAGAAGTGATACATACCCAAACAAAGATAAAACCATCAAGCACCCTTCCTGCAGAAAAAGCATCCCTCAGCGAGCCTTGCATGACCCCTCTCGCTGCCACAACACAGTCAGCACAGTTTCCACACACACAAGTTGTTGTGCGACCGGCTAAACACAGTGTTTCTGTAAAAACAACAAACAGAAAGGAAAAAAGAAATATCAGATATATCTACATATAAGTGTTACATGATTAAACACCAAGCAATCAACGAAATAAAATTATAAAGTCGATAAAAAACTCACCAATATTACAAAAATGTTTAAACAGCCTACCTCACTTGAAGTATGGCAACATTCAAATAAATGGAAATAAAGTGAGATTCGAACACTAAAAAAAAACGTTGAACTCAAATCTACCCCGTTTTTTCTCTAACGGTATAGTTTTAACCGTGGACTTTTATTTAATATATGATCAAAAATCAAAAATTTGTCACATTAAATGTGTCACAAATCTTTAAAAAAATAATCCAACACTATAATTGTGCAATTACAACAAAACTACAATTAAAAGTAAGAATTTTTTTTTAGTAAAAACGCCACACTATTAGTGTAACATTTTGACACTTTTCCCGACACGTTTAGTGTGAGTATTAACAATGTTTACAAGTTTTGTAATTTTGTCACACTTTTTTAGAGTGTGAACATTCAAGAGAAATTATTTCCACACTTTTAACAAAGGCCATTTTGATAAGATTTCCACACTTAAGGAGAGGAATGTTGGAGGTGCGACGATGTGTATAGTGACACAGCGTGGGAGGGGGGGGGGGTAGGGGGGGGCGTCCGGGGACGAGGTATTAGAGCGCGGTGCATATTAGCGGGAGGGAGGTTGGGGCGTTGATTCTTAGCCTAAGTACTGCGGTAGCATAGAGGGGGGTTATATCACACGTTAGTACACATCGGAAGGGTGCGGAGGTGTGAGTACACACTTTTACGTACCATATAAAATATGCCTCAGAAGTGTGGACAATTCAACTAATTTTTTGTAGTGGTACTCTAATAAAACTTAATTGGAAATATGTTTACAAACATGTATGTGGGATTTATGTACATTTTGATAACATACTTAGTGGTGAAACCCTTTAGGTGTCTGCTACAGCTTTTAATATGAATAACTTCTCTAATAAGGTTAAATCATATTTATGCATTATTTTGTTACATAGTTTAGCATCTACTCAAACCTCAAATAATAAACAAGAAAATAAGAAATCTACGTTGACTCCAAAACAAAAAAAGTTAAACTCAACGTGTCTGCCGGCTCAGGAAGACCACTGTAGCCGCTAAATACAATTGTGCAGGCAATGGATCACACAAGCACCTGTAACAAATTTCAGGCGATATACATGAAAAAAAATAGCCGATGTTAGACCACTAAAACAAATGATGCACTCACGTGTGCGGCTACCGGTTCAGATGTCCACAATATAAAAATATTGTATTGAAGCAAGATTGTCTAAGTGTGGGAAACTAGAAGGGGGTTGAATAGTTTTTACCGTTTTAAAATTAAAACTTAGATTGTCGACTTATGTAAACTCAAGAGATATAACACAGTGTATATGATAGCGATGCAACAAGTAAGTAACTAATCTACGAAAATATAAACAAGAAAGATAAAAGGATCAAACCGATGACACAATGATTATAAGTGGTTCGGCTACGAAGCTCCTCTTCGCCCTACTCCACTCCCCAAGTACCCAACTTGAGAGTTATCTTCACTATGTCAACAAGCTCCCTTTAGGCGGAGAAAACCGTACACGTCGCTTACACTTTTTCTGGTACTAAGCTAAATACCGAGTTCTACTTCGAGATAGAACCATTTACACACTATGTATTTTTATGCCCTAAATACTAACCTATCATGACACATATGATACACACAACCAAAAACACACAACAAAAGATATACAAAGATGAATGAATTATCACAAACGTGGATGACAGACTAAACTATTAACATTGAAGCTTGACGTCTTCTTGAGTGTTCTTTCACAAAAAAGTAGAATAGTTGATCACTTGGTAAAGGATTAGTAACAAGTATAATGATCAAGAATAACAAAAAGATAAAATATATGAGATAGATATTTGTCAAGAGTCTTTATAAAAATTGAAAGCTCGAGGTGGCATTTATAAGCAACCTTTTGAATTCAAATCTGTCCCAAGGGAGTGATATGTGCGACCACGAGATCTCCCATACACTGCCAGTGTATTGTGGTGATCCGTGGGTGGAGCTAGGACAACATTTGTCATTTTATGATTAACCCTAAATCTATACAAAATATTGTTTTGTACTTATTAAAACTAGTTTATTAGATTCTTCTAGAACAAAATATTTCTTATCATGAATAAGAAAAGATTTTCTTGATTTGGAAAGATTGTTTCTGCTTATGGTTATCTAATTTGTCTTACATGATTAATATAACTAGTTAATAAATTACACAAGTGTTTAACTTAAATCATTTTATTAGAAAATGTTTATGCAAATGATAATATTTTTCTTTGATCATTAACTATGTTTAATAATGTCATGTTCATACCTTAAGTGATTTGTTGGCGTTAAGTAAACTTTCGACTAAATAACTTGTTTACGTAAACTTTTACGTAGTATGACATTATATTTGTTATTATCAAAACATGAAGATCATTAAATATAAATATTGTTTTTGCGCGAATATTTGTATTAACAATCTCCCCCTTTTTGATGATGATAAAATATAAACTCATGCTTATTTAAAAGTTACTAAATAAGTATTTAGTGGATGAATTTACATTTCTTCTCCCCCTTTTTGTCAAAGCAAAAAGTGTGTAGAGCCTTCTTGCATGTTCTATTTTTGACGAATGCTAAAGTGACTTTGTAACGAATCAAAGTAAAAAAAATAAAGAATAATGCACGTGCTCCCCCTCGTTATCGCCCCTTTGCTTAGGGCACCAAGTAATCAAGCTATGGATGCGTTGCTACAAAACAAAGTTAGTAGGCAAGCAAAAATATATATATTGACAATCACAAATGCACACATATACAATGAACATCCATCATCAACACAACAAATAAAAATAATGTTAAATCCATTATAAGGGATAAAACATAAAATTTGGCGTAAAAGCCATTACATGATAAGCTTAAACTAGAAAATTAAAGAAAACAATTAAAAATCCTAAATCTTGAGAAAAGACATTTTCCATAAATCCGAGGAGTGAGGTGGATGGTTATAGCGGCTAATGCGGATAAGTAGTGTGTGTATGGAGAGCTGAGTGGTGTCGAATGTTTAGAACATGTAGTTGACACGGTTTTGGAGAATTTGGATTTTACGCCTTTATGGTGCAACAACATTGAACAAAACATGTTGTGGGAAGAGAGTCATGACATTTGGATAGAACAAAACTCAAAATGTTGAGGATTAGGAATATCCGTTGATTTCAAGATTTCGTGGTGGATGTGAATGTTTCAAGTGGAGATGCATGTTGAGAGGAGAGGTGTGTTGTTGTTAATGTTAACAAACAAAGGTTGGGTTGATGGGAATGGTTCAAATCCGGGTGGTGGATTTGGAAAATCGGGAGGTGGTCGAGAGACACATGGTGGTGGAGATGGATTAGAGGGGCCCGGTGGCCAATTATCCATGGTTTGAGTATAGGGATCATTTGGTGACATTTAAGGTGGTGGAAGTTCTTGAGGTTCTAGTTTTATTGGAATAATAAAACGAAGTTTAGGCGGAGGTGCAACGTAAGTTGGTGTCGGAGACTTACTTGGTGATGATGAAGAGGTGTAGTGTGTGCTTTTGCTAGAGATGGATGTTGATGGAGCTTGAGGTGATGAAAGGGATTTCTTTCTAGGAGGAGGTAAGGAGTTATCTCATTTGGTTGCTCATCACTTGAGGATGTAAGATTGACATAGTCTGGATACTTGACACTCATTCTTGCGGTTTTTCTTTTGAAGTTTGGTGAATTTGTTTTGGATGAACTAGTCATAGTAATAAACTAGTAAGGTTGTATATGAGTAATGTGGAGAAAATGTGAAGAAAAGGGTGTTTGAAGATCATGATTATAAGGAGAAAGTGGTGATATGAATTGTATAATGATTCTTGGATTATATGGAGAACATGTTATAACCTAAGGTTTAAGATCTCACATAGTATCATATAGCATTGTTATAAGATAAATTAGAAAAAGTTAAAAATCAAGAAAATTTGAATTTTGGTACCTGGACTGAGTGAGCCACGGATCCACTAAAACAACATACAGATCTACCATATGGTGGATCCGTGGGGCGCATATTTCAACAAAAATGACTAGA
>BQNB010032984.1:1199-52720 GCA_026074375.1 Tanacetum coccineum | reverse complement strand
GCTTTCTCTCTATATATATATATATATATATATATATATATATACATGTATGTATATGTATATACATGTATATATATGTATATACATGTATGTATATGTATATACATGTATGTATATGTATATACATGTATGTATATGTATATACATGTATATATATATATATATATATATATATATATATATATATATTAGCGTGTTAATCACCTGTCAAGTTTGAGTTAAGAAAACTCTTTCTATCTTTTTGTTGAATCGTTTCGATTCTGAATAGTATCCAAAGTCTCGCATGAGATAAAATGTTTCGCATCAAAAAGACCGAAAGAGTGTGAACTTTCGCATAGGTGTTTCACCTCTTAGGTAAGAAACTAAGGTTTTATGTTTCGCAGATAAAAGTCTTGCACTAATTTAAACAATTAAGTTCGCGTGTTCTTGAACACTAAGTCTCGCATCCTACAAATATTGCGGTTCACATCCTTGATTGTTCATCTTTCGCACCTATTAGATCCATTTTACTCATTTTCTGACCGTTTTATTACCCATTTTGCTCAACTAAAATATTCCTAAGGCACTTTTAACATATCTAGCCATAAACAACTAACCTAAACACACAAAAATAGCAAAATCCTATTTGAGTTTGCAACCCTTATTTTACGCAACTAAAATCAATGATTTCTCGAAAAATGGATTATATTAACTGATATTTAAAACAGATAATCATAACCAAAAGATGAAGCTTTAGAAACCTTACTTTTTGATTTTAGAAGACGTATGACGATTTTCTCAAACTTGATTCGTGCGAAGGTTCATGTAAAAAGATTTCAGATTTTATGGGTTTTTTCTTTTATCATCTAAGACGCTTGTCACATTCACTTTATTTCTTAGATTTTTTTAGATTCAAAATATATTGATTTTTTTTTTTTTGACCTTTCTCTTTAGATACAGATCTAAGTAGATATGTTGTTGAAGCTACTTAAAAGGGTTTTTGAGTAAAAGTATTTTGAGAAAACAACTTTATAACTTTTTAAGTAGAAAATTTTTCCAAGAGCCTCAGATGCAATAACATAAGCTAAAGTGCTACCTCATCGCGACCTTAGTTTTTCTCTCACTTACCTGTCTCTCACACCCAAAAACATCTATTGGTAACTTAAGCTAAAATCCCACTTTTAAAACTTACCATTTTTATTTTATTTTTCAGGTTTTAAACCAACTAATTTTTTATTCACTAAAACAAGAACACAAATTACATAAAAAAATATAAATAATGTACAAAAAAGAACAAATAAATTACAAAAAGTAAAAAAATATAAAAACTAAATCAACTACCACCACTAACATTATATAAAGAAAAGACAAAATGGGTCTTCTTCCTCTTCCACTCATGCTTCACACACAAAAACACACACACACACACACACAATTCACACAAATAAATTAAACACTAAAACACACACCAGACACAAACACAACGCAAATATAATACTCACATAAAAAAAGTATATTTCTCCCATTTGACGAGCCACGCCATCGGTGCATTGGTGTGGGAGTTTGCGACCAACACCTAGGATTGGCGAGCCACCCTCACTATTGCATCTGATGCTCTAACACTGGTATGTGCTTAAATACACACACCTTTTACCTATTAAAACGAGCTAAAAAGACCAATAATGACCAAAAACAGATAAAAAATACATTGTATATGTGTATTTTGTCATTTGTGTCTTGCAAGAACGGATATTCAACAAAAAGGACAAAAACAAAGCAAAACGGATAAAACCGAGCACGAGAATGGAAAGAGTGCAAGAAATCGAAGCCGAAGGCGTATACATCCTTAATGGGTCAACCCGTACCCATTTTATTGGGCCGAGTCAGCACATTAACTTTGTATCTATTTAAACCTAGAGCCTAAAATAAAAGTCCATGATCCATTTCCCCTTTAATCCATTTCCAGCCCAAATCCACGACCAAGCCCAAAACCATTTTTATAGTCCAAGTCAAATATGGTCAAACGATTAAAACGGGTCAAAATTACTGTTGCTCCATCTCTTCCCTCCCTCGTTTTTACATTCACACACAGTGCAACGATTATCTCAAGGTAAATCACCCATTCATCCACACGAACGCTTCTAGAAAAAACGTTTGACACCTCTGACACTACCCCTAGCCACGTTGGCAATCTCAAGCTCAATGATTGGAAGATGGGACGTGGAATGAAATCAAGAGCTAAGATTGATTGTGTGGGGATTGGTCAAGATTGAAGGGCCAGGATTGAAGATTGGGGAGCGTCTCAAGGGCCTAGAACCTTCTTCTTTAGGCTATATAAGGAGGCTTCCTCACACAGCTTAAAAATCGTCTAGTTTTAGCTTATTTTATAGTTATAGTAGCTTATTTTGTAACTTTAGCTTATTGTCTTCTTTTATATGTATTTTTCCTTTTTCAGAAACTTGTAACTTCTTTTAAGATTAATAAAATTAAGTTTCATTTTAATTTTGCCTTAATACCTGTTTTACTTTTAAGCAATTATGTGTTTTGAATATACTTAATAAGCTCAAAATAAGCTCAGTACTAAATAAGCTATTGCTTAATTAGTTTAGCTCACCTTAAGTTTAAACTTATTAAGCATTTACCTCAATTTCCACACTCAAAATTTACCTCAGCTTTTTGTTTGGATGATAAGCCAATTATGGATAGGCTTATGGACAATACCAGCTTATCTCTGATAAGCTGGAGCTTGTAGACAAGCTCTTTTGAGCATTTATGATCCCTGTTTGAGCTGGGATCAAGGTACACTTTCTATTTTATCTCCTTAAGCTTCAAATCTGTTTTAGCTTATCTTACTACTTATCTGCTTATTTAATGCTTAATATAATTGCTATTGTGCTTATTATGTCTTTAAGTAGCTTATTGCATTTAGTTTATAGCCTTTTACAATCTGTTTTGAGCTTTTATGTTGTTTTGATTAAATAAGTTAAGAAAATCCAAAAAAAAACTTAGCATATTAGTGTAGCTTATATTCTAGTGCTTATTTTTATGAAACTTTTACTTAAATGTTCTTAAAATGCCTAATGCTTAATCTGTTTCTACTTTATAAAGGTTTTCATAATCTGTTTTAAGCTTAAAGTGGATCCTAAGAATTTAAAGGGGTGTTTGGGTTAAGACTGAAAATGGGTTAAATAAGGTATAAAATTGTTTTTAGTTTTCAAATTAGTTTTAAGTAGCTATTAATAAGTCTTTGATTTAGTTTTTATTAGTCTAAAAGTAGTATTGTTAAGTTTTTAATTTGTTTGATCAAGATCCAAGTCTGCTAGTTTTAACAATCTTCAAATCTGTTTTAATCTTTGATTTATAAAAATGAACTTTAGAAGTAAGTGTTTTGTGTCCAATATGAGCTAAATTCATGTCATTATGCATCTGTTTTGAAGTCACATAGTCCCTTTGAAAGTTTTGTTAAAAAAACAGTCAAGTAAAATAGTTTTTTTTTTGTTCAAGCTTAAATACCTCTTTTTGCAGATCATTTAAGGCTTTAATATAGCTTATATTTGGTTGCTTCTTGTTTAAATTAGCTTATTGTAGTGTAAGCTTCATCTGTTTTCAGTTATTAGTGTGTCAAATGAGTTTTAGAGTCTTAAAATTAGTCTGCAAGTTGTCCCTCATTTCATAAAAGCCAAAAATATTAGCTTAGTCTGCCATTTTCATTTATACTTTTCTTGCTTATTAGTTATCCATTATGCCTAAAAAGTGGTCTTAGTCTTTTAAACATGTTTTCAGTGTCTGTTGTCTTAACAGCTATTCAGTGCTTTTTAGCTTATAATATTAGCTTATTTTTTATCCTAGGTGCTTATTAGGTTTAGGACTTGGTACGTTTCTGCTTATTTAGGTGTCTAGTTGCTTATTGAGTCTAAAAGAAGTCCAAACATTTAAGCTTAATGCCATTAGATTTATAAGCAAAACTGTCACTTTCTAGTAGCTTTTTCTAGCTTAGTACTTAGTTTTGTCAAAAAGTCCATTCATTAAATTTGCTTATTTTTGTCTAAACTTTAACTGTTTTTAAAGAAAAATAAAAAAAAATGTTTTCTAAAAAGTAAGGTCCAGGACTCGAACATGCGACCTTACCTTCACACACACACACACTCTTACCATTGCGCCCTTGGGACTTTTCTGTTAGACCCTTGGGCCACTTGGTATTTAAGGGTTGTTTTTTAGTTTAAGCTTATAAGCTTTTTCAGCTATTTAGCAGCTTATTGCAAGAACTTATTGGAATTTACTTTTTACCATTAACTTAGTATTAGTCTTAAGTACTTTTAGTAATTTTTCCAGATTTTTATAAATTAGTTTAATATTTTTAATTAATTTTCTAGATTAAATTAGTTTTTAATTCATAAAAAAATTAAATAAAAGTCAAAAAAAAATATTTTTTTTTCTAAAATTATTTTTAATCATTTAGGACTTTTAAAAATTAAATTTGCATTTTTAAAGTTAAAATTTGATAATTTAGGTTTTGAGTCGCGTTTTAGAATTCCCGTTATCGTTTTTAGCTTAAATCATTATTTGTCTTATTTGTTTGCTTGCCTTTAATTGTTTTTGCATTTCATAAATAGAAATAGAACCCAAATCAAAGATTTGAAATTATTCAAATCACGCGATCACAAACTTAAACGAGATTCTTAAATTCACGCTTCGTCGGGATACGACTCGGGAAGATTTGGTCATCACTTTTCCTAAAGTGATTTTCATTTCTTAACGGAATACTACTCTTATATTATTTGGTAATTGGTATTTTTAGTTATATATATTATATATTATATATTATATATTATATATTATATATTATATATACTATTAAACCCTTAATCAATTTTTGGCGCCGCTGCCGGGGAGGTGTGAAACGAATATCGAGTTGAAGTTTGAAGATTAGTGTTTTGAAGACCCTTCCTCGAGAAGTTATCATTTTATTATTTTCTTTTATATAAAACTAAAAAAAACTACAAAAATATTTTATTTTTCTCGATTTATTAGAAAAACCAAAAATACTTTTCCTAAAGTATTTAAAAAAAATTAAAAAAACAACAAAAGCAACCGTTGTGTCACTTGTGAAATCGGCTCACCTTTAGATTACAAACTTTAAGAGAGGTTTAAGGAGGGTTGATCCTACGAACTTCGACCCGAAAGGAGAAGGTTTTTAAAACGCTTCGCGCTTACCCGCTCCTCCGCTTCTTTGTGCATTTTCTAAAGAGCTACCTTTCACTTGTTCAATTATTGGTTACAAAAATATTTTTCTTTTTATTTTTTCTTATTTTTAGTGCATGCGCACCCGCTCTTCATCAAATTTAATTGTCGAATCTTCCACGACTCTGAAACGTCGTAATCGTAGACGTTCCAAGCAAAGAGTCGAACCGTTTTCTCTTGAAGAGACTTCCGTAGTTACGATGGCCGATCAACGTACTATGGCGGAATTACTCCAAGCACCCACCGAGGGTTACGGAGATGCTATCGTTATTCCCACTATTCTCGCGGAGAATTTTGAGCTTAAACATGGACTTCTAAATCTTGTAACTTCGAAACAATTTTACGGATTTGAGAAAGAAGATCCTCATGCTCACATTCGTTGGTTTAACAAGATTACTTCCACGATTAAGTATAAAGATGTGCCTAATTCGTCGATTAAGCTTATGCTTTTTCCATTTTCTATCGAGGGGGCAGCCCGGATTTGGCTCAAAAAAGAACCCCCTCGTTCTATTCTTACTTGGGAAGACCTTGTTTCCAAGTTTATTAACCAATTCTTTCCTCCTTCCAAAACTACAAATCTCCGAAATGAAATCACAAATTTTCAACAAAAGTTTGAGGAAACGTTTAGTGAGGCATGTGACCGTTTCAAGGACCTCCTTCGTGCATGCCCACATCACGGTTTTACGGAATTAAAATAATCAAACCCCAACCGATCAAGATTCTTTGAATGCCGCCGCCGGTGGTAATCTTTTAACTAAAACTCCTCGAGATGATTGGACAATTATTGAAAACAAATCGAAAGTTTGCAACTCACGGAACAAACCGGTTGTTACAAAAGTGAGTACGAATACTCCTTCTTCTTCAACCTCTTATTTTCCCGAGATTGCCGCTCTTGCTGACGTCGTTAAGGCTATGCTTCTTCAGAAATCTTCTCCTCCAGCTTCCGTGAAAGCGGTTAAGGAAATTTGTGTTACTTTTGTTGGCCCGCATCCTTACCACCAATGTCTTGCCACCGATGGCAACGCTTTTCTATAATATCGAGATGATATTCAAGGATATGTTTCAGCAGCCGTAGTAAACTATAATCAGGGAAATACCGGATACCGTCCTCAGAGTGTAGCTAACGATATCGTCCTCGAAGAGACCCGAATTATCGTGCACAATCAAATGGACCACCTTTTTTTCCTCCCGTGGCAAAATAATCAAAACCGTTTCAATCAAAATCAAGGTTATAATCAAAACCGAGGAAATAATTTCAATCAAGGTAACGCAATAAAAGTAAATTATCAAGCTCTGCCTCAAGTTCGACCTTCAAACGATCTCTCGAACTACATGAAGGCAAATGACGTTAATATGAGAGTAATGCAAAATCAAATAAGCAATATAAGGATGGAATGAAAGAAAGAATGGATAATAACTGAGCGTTGACTAACAGAACATGCGTTCAAGAATGAGTTAAAGAATAGTTAACGAATGATATAAGAACATAGCTGAGGGGGATCAAGTTTTTTTCAATGAATAGCCCGCTTCTTTCTCTATCCTTCGGGTTCGGGATCACTTCCTAGCAACACCGTTGCTAACCTGAGAGGTGACTTGAAAGCAATCACCCCCCTGAAGTGGTATTTCTTATAACGGACCCCCAATTCCACCTCCTTTCTCTCCTCTTCCTAAGGTGGTAGAATGGGAACCCGAGGTGACAAAGGATACGGTGCAACCAAGTACCAAAAACATCCAACCTCACTGGAAGTCACTAAACTCAAGGCACGCAAATGATAAGCCCGTTGTTGCTCTTAAGCCTAAATCGTTTATACCTTATCCTTCAAGAGCTAACAAACAGAAGCTTCGTGAAAAAGATGATAATCTAGCTTCGAAATTTATTGAAATCTTTAGGGAATTACATTTTGAGGCTCATTCGCGGATGCTCTTCTATCATATGCGCGAACGATTTGATTCAATGTTTAAAGAAAGTCTCCTTAATCACCAAAGAAAAAATGTTTGACATACGTAAAACACAAACGCGGTGAATTGAGAATTGTCGGCGACGGTTATCCTAAAAAAGTTTCCCGAAAAACTTGAGACCGCCGACAAGTTCCTTATTCCATGTGATTTTCCGGAGATAGACATGAATGCTTACGCGCTTGCCGATCCTTGGTGCAAGCATCAACTATGATGGCCTCTTTCTCCAATATGGAAGAAGCTCTCAGAACTCCCCAACTTACTCCCTACTCGAATGATTCTTGAAGCTTTGCACAGACCGATCGGACTACAGTCCATCCGGTATTGCCTAAGATGTCTTTGTAAAATAGGGAATTTCGCATTTTCCGGCCGCCTTGAAGTCTTTGACTATGTTGTTGTCCTCGGATTTCCCTTAATACTCGAGAGACCCTTTTTTGAGGACGACACGTGCTTTATTGATTGTTTATGGTGAAGAATTAACTCTCTGAATTGATGATGAAAGCCATAACCTTTAAAGTTGTCAAGACTTCAAGAGTACTCCTACAATGCTGCTGAATCGGTCTTTAAAGAATCGATGTCATCGGACGTTTACTATGTGAGGAGTATGCTCAAGAAGTGCTCGGATTTTCGGATAGTTCTACGAGTGGCAATCCCACTCCATCTTTAGATCATATCCTTTCTACTTCTTACTTCCCCTTCTCTCACGATCCTTATGAAGAGGTGACTCTCATTTTGGAAGAAATGAAGCTTGTCTTAGCAAATGATTTATTCCATCCACCAGTGGAATTGATGATGGGTCTGACTTTGATCCGTAAGGCACATTCTTCTGACTCGAAGAAGTTATTAAATATGATCTCATCATCTCCTCCCCTAAATCGGCCTCCTAAAGAGGCTAATTTTGAGGAAATTAAAACGATTAAATCTTCTATCGATGATCCTTCGGAGCTTGAGCTTAAGGATTTACAGTCTCATCTTGAATATGCGTTTTTAGAAGGAACCGGTAAATTACCCGTCATAATTTCTAAAGAACTAAAAGATGAAGAAAAGGCCGCCCTTTTAAAGGTTCTTAAATCATACAAACGGACCATCGCATGGAAAATCTCCGACATTAAGGGTATAGACCCTCGTTTTTGTACTCACAAGATCTTAATGGAGGATGATTTCAAGCTAGCGGTTTAACATCAAAGAAGGGTAAATCCTAAAATTCATGAGGTTATCAAAAAGGAGGAGTTTATCCAAACAAACATAAGTAGTCCTTGATGGCCCAGGATTGATTTTACGCCTATCATCCGATAGTCGCGTGTAAAACCCCGTTCATTGTGTGCCTAAGAAGGGTGGCATGACCGTAGTTGAAAACGAAGATAATGAATTAATACCTACTAGTTTAGTTACCGGATGGCATGTTTGTATAGATTACCGAAAGCTTAATGATGCTACTCGTAAAGACCATTTCCCGTTGCCTTTCATGGACCAAATGCTAGAACGTTTAGCAGGGAACGAATATTATTGTTTTCTAGATGGATTTTCTGGATATTTTCAAATCCTGATTGACCCGCAAGACACAAGAAAAGACTACTCTTCACTTGGGCCCTTTATGAGACGGTTTTCGCTACCCGACAGTATGCCTTTTGGTTTATGTAATGCTCCGGACACGTTCAAAGGACATGATGCCATTTTCTAGCGACATTATCCGCGGAAACAATGGACGTCTTCATGACAAGATTTTCGTCTTCGGGATTCTTTCTCGTCATGTGATGGTGGGTGGCCTCTCGCCATTTAAACAAAAATGCTAAAAAGGTGGCGAATACATAATTAGTTTTAAATTAGGAGAAAATGTCATTTTATGTAAAAGAAGGGCAGTTGTTCTAGGACATAAGATTTCAAAGTCCGGATTGAGTCGAGCAAACTAAAGTTGACCGTTAAAGCTAAACTCCCTCATCTACCGACTTCCTCAAAAGGCGTATTGGAAGTTTCTTAGGTCACCCGGTTTTATCGCGATTTATTCAAGATTTTTCCTAAAATCGCCCCAGGCCGATCCCATCTTCCTTGAAAAGGAAACCTTCCATTTATTTTTCGCAGAATGTTATTAAATGCATTTAATATACTTAAGAAGAAATTAACCGACAGAGGCCACTATAAAAGCTCCGATTATAAGTTGCCCCCGATTGGGACTTACCATTTGAAATTAAGATGGGCGACGCTAGTGATACGCGATAGTTGCATCTTGGGGCACGCGTAAGACCTAAACATTTTCAGGCCTAGTACACTATGCAAGTAAAGACCATGACTCGGATGCTCAAAGCATCATTACGCTACTACAGGAAAAAGATTTTATTAGGGCCGGGTGTATGCTTTCGGAAATTCTGGCATTACGTAGTTTTATCAAAGACCAAAGTGTAATAATACGGACGCAACTTACGTCGGCAACTCTCAAGTATCTTCTGCTAAGGACAAGATCTAAGCCAGATTGGCTCTGGTGGATTCTCCTACACCATAATTTGATGTCATTATTCGGAGATAAAAAGGAGCAGAGAACTTGCGCCGAACCATCAATTGTCTAGATTAGAGAAACCCTCATCAAGGTGATCTCGAGAAACAGGAAATTATCTCGAGGAACATTTCCATCTCGAGAAGCCGACTAGAATGCATCTATAACCAGGAGCTTACTAGTACCCAATGGTTATGGCCGACAAAACCCACTATACCATGGGCGGGACTTTCGTTGAACACGGGATGACGTACCCCAACAAAAGAAAAAGTTCTTTAGAATATTAAGCATTAATTTTGAGACGATCCCTACCTGTTTAAAATATGTGCGGATCAATGATTAGGACGGTGTGTTTTGGCCAAAAAGCCGTTGATATCGCTCACGGCTAACCATAATGGTACCCATGGGGGACCTCATGGTGGCCACCATACACCTCTAAAAAAGTCTTTGATTCCGTTTCTATTGGCTTACTATTTACCGAGTGGCCGCATGACCAAATTGGTCACGTAACGTTGTGACTCATGTCACGTTTAAGGAAAAATCTCAGCAAAAAGATGAAATGCCATCAAAATGCAATTCAACGTATGTCAGATCTTTGACGTGTGAGGCATTGATTTTAATAGGACCCGTTCCCAGTCGTTCTCGAGGGAACAAATACATTCTCGTACCTTGACAATTTGTCTAAATTGGTTAGAAGCAAAAGCGCATCCCAAACTAATGAGCCGGCGAAGTCGTTGTTAAATTCTTGAAATCTCTTTTTGCCCGATTTGGAACTCCTCATGCTATAATTAGTGATCGCGGTACTCATTTTTGCAACGACCAATTTGCGAAGGTCATGCTTAAGTATTGAGTTACTCACCGTCTTTCTACCGCGTATCATCCACAAATGAGTGGACAAGTGGAGGTTTTAAATTGTGGTTTGAAATGTATCTTAGAAAGGACCGTAGGTGAAAATCGTGCTTCATGGTCTGATAAGTTAGATGCTGCTTTATGGGCTTTCCGTATAGCTTTCAAAACACCCATCAGGTGCACTCCTTATAAGCCCATGTACAGAAAGGCTTGTCGTCTTCCTATTGAACTTGAACACAAGGCCTATTGGGCCTTAAAACATTGTAATTTTAACCTTAAGACCACAGGTTCACTGGAAAGTTCAAATGAATGAATTAAATGAACTCCGGGATCAAGCTTACGAGAACTCTTTAATCTACAAAGAGAAAACGAAGAAAATTCATGACTCCAAGATTAAGAACCGCGTTTTCAACGTTGGTGATCAGGTTCTTCTCTTCAATTCTCGATTAAATATTTTCTCGGGCAAGCTCAAAACCTGTTGGACCGGACCGTTCACCGTTGCTCAAGTTTTCCCTTATGGAACCATCGAGTTATCTTAAACCGACAGACCAAATTTCTAGGCGAACGGTCATTGAATTAAACACTATTTTGGAGGGGACATACCACCAATGGTTGTCCCAGATCTCCAAACTTTCCCCATGGACCACTAAATTCAGGGTCGAGTCAGGCTCGTGACTCGGTTAACAAAAACAAGCGCTTCGTGGGTGGCAACCCATGCTTATCCTTAGTAGTAGTATATTAATATAATTATTATTAATAAGTGTGATGTGAGGAGGTTCGCCTCTTCCTTTCTCATGTTTTGTGTTTTATGTCCAGGATTGCCGGGATTATGAAGACTCTCGTACTCGTGGTTTTGTCCATCGTTCACTCGATCTTCAATCCTTTGCATGCTTATATATGGGAATCCGATATCCTAGATCTTATTGACTAACGTTTATCTATTATCATAATTAATAAACGGCTTTAGATTTGCGTAGAGACCCCTTAATATTTGGATTATGCCTTGAAATTAGTATGGGGGTGACAGTCTCACATTGAGGACAATGTGTAGTTCTAGTATGGGGGAGATCTTTCGATTTGATCTTACTTTCATTTTCCTTGTCTTCACGTAACCCTATTTTTCCACTAAAAATTTGTGATTTTATGCCAAAATTAAAAATTTTAAAAAAATAGAATAAGTGTTTAGACACGTAGTTTTGTCTTTTTAAGGACTAAATTTGACTGGGGGGGGGGGGGGGGGGGGGGGTGGGGGGGGGGGGGATTGAGGCTATGTTGTGATCTAGGCTTGCGCCCTTAACTTATTATAAGTTTTAAGCTTTTGCTAGTCTTTTATCAAGAAGCTTTAAAACGCGATATCTAGCTTGAAAAGGTCAGAGATTTGGCAAGTTTCCATGATGAAGACTTAATATGCAAAGCTTGTTTTATTAGACTAAGCATTCGCTAAGGATCTTGTTAGTCAATGATTTATAAAATTTTCGAAGAAAACGAAAAATATCAGAGTTTTATATAATTAGATGCTAAACATGGATAGTTGATCTCTCTTTTAGAGGCTCATAGAGTTAATGTGGCTTTTTGCTCACCACCGAGCTTAAAAAACATTATATAATAGTTGAATAAATAAATTGGGCTTTGGTTTTTGGCGATTCTTATTTAGATCCCATCGTTGTAAGAGATTCCTCTGTGAAAGTAAGGAACACATCGAGGTTTGTCAGTGTTGGTGGGGAAATTAGGCTACCGATTCGTGACAGCTCGCTACCGTTGTCTAGGTAGTTAAAAGACCACAAGACTTGAAATTTGGCTATAATAATAATTATGTAATAAACCAAAGCCGAAATAAGACCACTACCTCTTGCCGACTCACAACCGATGTGGTTGTCGTTTAAAGGGTGGAGGTAATAATAATAATAAAACTGTGGGCTGATAAAAGTTTATTGCCTCTTACCGGCTCACAACCGATGTGGCAGTCTTCTAAATAATGCACATTAGTAATATCTGAGAGTGATGCGCAAGTTTGTATTGCATCTTGGCCTGGCTCACAACCGATGTTTGCACAAGGGCCTCAAAAAGGGCCGATGATCACTAAGGCGAAATAAACTCTTGGAACCAAATGGTCGAAGTCTCGGCTAAAAACCGATTGTCAAGTTGTTTAAAGGACCGAGTTTTAATAATGTTGCTATAATAAAAATAATAAGAATAAAGCCAAATTTCAACTCCGGGGTTATCTAAATAATCGGCTCGCATACTGATGTGGCAGTTGTTTAAAGGATCGAGGTTTAATAATTCTGCAATAATAATAATAATAAAGCCAAATTTCAACTCCGGGGTTATCTAAAAAGGATAACCCCTAAATCGTGTGAAATTAGAACCTTAATGTGGACCTTATTCTCACCATATTGTCTCTTTAGGAAATGATTTCAAACTAATTATGGTCTAAACCGGGTTTACTTTATATGAATAAGACATTAATTTATTTGTCATAAATAATAATAATAAAACCTTTAGAGGACTTAGGAATAAGGGAGCGGGAAGTAGCTATGTATACACAATTAGCATTTATGAGTAGTGTTAGCATCTTAACTTGTATTTAACAATGATTTCGTTTTTAAGCTTGGTTTGGGTCGGTGAAAAATCAAGGACGATGAATTTATCTTTTTAGTGTTTCTTGTTCTGGGAAGTTATGATATGCATGAATGATAATAATAAATGCATAAAAATGGTAAAACGGGGAGCTTTTCAAAACTAGTGATTTCTTAATCCCCTTAGATGAACACTTGGCTACTTTTCGAGGTAATTAGTCTAAGGGGGTTGAAATTTTTGGTTTTCTAAGTGTGGGTTTATGACATTGCGTGAGGACACGGCAATAGCTTAGTATAGGAGATTTTGGTATGTGCTTAAATACACATACCTTTTACCTAATAAAACGAGCTAAAAAGACCAATAATGACCAAAAACAGATAAAAAATGCATTGTATATGTGTATTTTGTAATTTGTGTCTTGCATGTACGGATATTAAATAAAAGGACAAAAACAAAGGCAGAACGGACAAAACTAAGCACGGGAATGGAAAGAGTGCAGAAAATCGAAGCCGAAGGCGTATACATCTTTAGATGGGCCAACCCGTACCTATTTAATGGGCTGGGTCAGCCCATTAAGATTTATACTTTACATAAGCCTAAGCCTTTATAACATATCAAGCCTTAATCCATATAAATCCAATCCATAACCCTTTAACCCAAGTCAAAGCCCAAATCAAATGACCCAAGCCCAAGTCAAAGATATAAACACGGGTTAAAAATAAATCATTGTTCATATCTTTCACCTTTTTTCCCTCCCCTTTTACCCTGTAACACTCACAGGTTAATCTACCTCTCTACGCACACACGAATCTCTTCTAGAAGGTTATGATGACACGTCTGACTCTATTGTAGCCACGCTGGCAATCCTGATGAATATGATTGGAGCAAAAATGTGTAAGAGATCCAAGGGCTCTAATTGGATAGATTCAAAGTGGTTATGATTGAAGTGCTGAGATTTATGCTTGAAGACGCTCCTGAGGTCCTAGAACCTTCCTCTTCCTGCTATAAATAGAGGAGAAAGCTCACACAAGAAATCATCTATAGTAGGATTAGGAGTAGATTAGGATAGCTTAAGTCCAGTTTATTATGCATTTTTTCATATTGTAATTTACATTTCAAAGCATTGTAAACTTTTATGATTAATGAAATTTCAGTTTATCTCAAATTGTGTTTTAATGTACTTTTTATGCAAATTTCATTTAAAAGGTGTTTAAAGCAATAAGCTCTTTTATTTCCTCAATAAGTTGTTAAATATTCAGTTAAGCTTGTTAGAGCTTAACTGAATACTAGTTGTCATTTAGTTCATCTCAAAAGTCATTATAAGCTTTTAGAAGATAAGCCAAACCTGGAAGGGCTTATAGGGGTTTTACCCGCTCATGTAAATGAGTTGGAGCTTGTAGATAAGCTTTAAAGAGCATTTAAGCCCTTGTTTAGAGCAAAGGGCAAAGGTATGTTCCATTTTACATTTTATGCTTAATTTTCTGCATTTGCTTATTTTCTGCTTATTTTGTGCTTAATCTGCTCCTTAAATGCTTATTTTTTTCCTTAGATTGCTTATTTGATTTAGTTTAATGCTCTTCATGATATGTTTTCAAGTTTTAAGTTGTTTTAATAAAGTTAGTTTTAGAAAATCCAAAAATATGTTAATTAGTGTAGCTTATTGTTAAGTGCTTATTCGTAATTGGTATTTGCTTATTAGGTCTTAATATACTTAGTTTATAATCTGGTTTCAAAAATTTAAGCTTAAAACAGTCAATTACAAGTTTAAAATGCAAAATAAGATTTTAAAAGGGTGTTTGGGATAAGGTTCTATAATGGGTCAAATTAGGTTGTAGACTGTTTTTGGTTCTTAAGCTCTAATTAGTCTTAGAGTTAGTTTTAAATAAGCTTAGAGTTGGATTGTTTAAGTTTTGAGTTTGATTTATCACTTTTCAAAGTCTGCCAGTTTCAAAGTTGGTTCAAACAACTTATTTTGAAATTTTCTTTAAAATGTATGTGAGGAGTGGTTTTTGTGCTTAAAATGCATTGTTATGAATCTGTTTTGAGTTGTTTGACCTTGGGAAAACCTTTTAAGATTTTCTTAGAACAATAATCAGTCAAGTGCTAGGTCAAGGCTTTTTCTTGGATGCATCATTATGCAGATCTTTTGAGGTCTAATCCTAGCTTAATTTAGGTCAATTATAGTATGATATTAATCTGTTTCAAGTTTTCATTAAGTAAAAATAGTTTTAGAGTCTTAAATCTTAGTTGCAAAAAGGTCATTTAATTTCAAAACCATAAACCAAAGTAGGGTAAACTGTCATATTCAAATTGCCTTTTCTAGCTAATTTCTTGAACTTATTTTCCTATTTCCAGCTTATTTGGGTCATTTGAGTTTAAGTCTTGATCTGTTTTTAGCTTTTAGTTTATTTAAACTGCTTAATTGTCCTTTAGGTCAGTTTAAAGTTTGTCAAAAAAAAATCTTTCTAAACTGTCATTTTGAGCATGTTATCTTTATGCTTTCAAGTGCTTTTCCAGCTTATTTGGTTGCTTAATTCTTGTCCCTTATGCTTATTAGGTTTAGCCTTAGGTCTGCTTTAAGCTTATTTGCTTTACTTGTTGCTATTTGAGTCCTGATAATCCAAACAGTTTTAACAAAGTGTCCTTAAGTCTAAAACTAGTTAACTGTCTTTTTCATTCTGCTTATTTTAGCTTATTAATAAGTTTTGTCAAAAAGTTCCTTTTTTAAAGTTGCTTATTTTTACTTATTTTTAGCTGTTTTAAAAGAAAATTAAAAAAATGCTTTTTCAAAAAGGAAGTCACAGGTTTCGAACCTATGACCTCCCCCTCAACACACACACTCCTTACCATTGTGCCCTTGGGACTTTTTCATGAGTCTTTTGTTTCATTTATTTGTTATATGCACATTTCCATGTTTATGCTTTTTTGCTTATTTGCTTAATAACTGCTTATTTTTTCAGCCCATTTTCAAGTTTTCATTTTTCATATATTTTAAATAAGACAATGTAATTTTCTTAAATTTTCCACATTTTTAATAATTAATTTTCTATTTTTCTTTATTTTTTTTAGTATTAAATTTGTTATTAATTCTATAATAATATACATATAGAAATCAAAAAAAATATAATTTCTTTTTCAAAAATTATTTTAATACATTTGGTTTTAATAAATTTGCAATTTGAAGTTTTTAGGGTTAAATTTTATATTTTAGTATTAGTCGACGTTCTATTTTGGTTTAGAATTTAATTGCCTTTCTATGTTTTATTCCGTTTTATTTTTAGTTAGTTTTCCTTTATTTGCTTTTCCTTTTGCGTTATTAGATTTAGAAACCAAATCTTTAATGATATTCAAGCTCGATTCCCGACATAACCGTAAATTTCTATTCACCTCTCACCGAGGAGAACGATACCCGTGTTGATTACTTATTATTCTTTCCTAAGAATAATTTGTATGATACTTAGCTTACGTATATTTATTTTATATATATTATACATTTGAGGGTTATTTGTTTGATAACGTATTTAGACGATCATCAAAATTGCGCCGCTGCCGGGGAGAGGTGTAGCGATTTTTACGGAATTGTTCGTGTTCGAGCATTGAAGATCCTTTCCCCGTGAAAGTTTTCGTTTTATATAAAAATACAAAAATATTTTACACTTCTATTCTTATTTTTCTTTTATTTTAATATTGAAAATAACCGTTTGTTAATTTTCGTTTTCGGCTCTCTTTTGAGTTAACGGAACTATAAGAGAGGTATAAGGTAGGGTTCGTTCAAACGAACTTCGACCCGAAAGAGGAAGGTTTTTAAAACGCTTGCGCTTCCCAACTCTTCGCTTCTTTTGAACATTTTCTATGGAGAGCTACCATTACACTTTTTTTGACTATCTGGTTACCAAAAATATTTTCCTTTCTTTAATTTCTATTTCTTATGTATTATTTTAAAAATCTATAAATAATCTTTTCTATCCTCTTATTCGTTTAATTCTTATCTTATTTATCCTCTTATCCGTTTAATTCTTTGACATGTCTTCGTATAACCAACGTAGTTGTTTTAAGTGTGGAGGCCCGTTTGGTGCTATTTTTCAACAGTGTACTTGTGTGCGGTGTAGAAGAAATTATATGGATGAAGTTTGTTCTGTATGCTGTTTTGGAGATGGAGATTCATTCGCTTATGATCCAAATCCAAATTCTTTTAATGATTCTCCACCTTTTTTTCCGACTACCTACACAACCCAATTACCAGAGTTATTCCTGTGAATTATGTATGGAACGATGCTATTGTTATGTTATGATTGGTCACCTAAAGTTCCGTTTATTACAATCAGGGACCCCGTGTTCAATACAAAACTTTTAAATAATAATAATTTTCCACTAACTCATAAGTTTTCCATAGCACTAGTCTTTGTTTTGAGAATGCGGGGGTCCTCGTGGACTTTTCAGTGTCAATTAAAGGAATCATAAATTACCTAGAACTGCTAACCCTTGCTATAATTTATTCTTTCCGGATTTTGACACAAATCCAACCCCCGCAGTATTCCAATGTTCATAACCCCTCAAGAATACCGGTAACTAGAGCAGACGGCTAATCTTAGTACTTATACTAACGAGCCTTCGCGACGTTTCAATTCTTTTTATGATAATGATGATTACGAGGAGAGTACTATTCCTTTGAATGAAATTGTTTCTCAAATACCTCCGTTTATTGCAATCAAATTTAGATTAAAGATTATCGTAATAAGATAATTAAGATTGATGAGCTTAAGGGAAAATTTAATGGAATGAGTATCGAAATTAATAAAAAGAAAGAGCTTCGGCAACTAGAGCAGACGGCTAATCTTAGTACTTATACTACCGAGCCTTCGCGACATTTCAATTCTTTTTATGATGATGATGATTACGAGGAGAGTACTATTCCTTTGAATGAAATTGTTTCTCAAATACCTCCGTCTTCCCCTCCCGTCTTACCAATTAAGGATCCCGAGGACTCTCTCATCATGGGGGATGAGGATCTTAGCACTATTCCTGAAAAGGAATCGGACGAATTCATAAAGTCTAGTGTTGAGGACCTTGTTCCAATCCCAAGTGAGTCCGAGGATTTATCCGAGAGTGATAGTGATTGTGATTTACCTTCGTGTGATGATTTCTCTCCCATTAACATTTATGAGGAAAAATCTGTGACTTTCTCTAACACTCTTTTCGATTTAAATGACAATTTTACCTCTAGTGATGACGAGTCACTATCCGATGAGGACATTCTGGAAGACAATGTTAAAATTTACTCGAACCCTCTTTTCGAATTCGATGACGAATATATCTCTAGTGACGTAAATCCTCTTTTTGATGAGGTGTTAGAGAACATCGAGAGTAAGGACTCTTATGTTTCTAACCTTGATGAGCCGGCTTTGTTAGTCACACCTCTTTCCGATGCTAATGAAGATGAGTGTTTCGACCCAGGGGGCGATATTGATGAGATTGATGCTTTTCTAGATATGGATATTTCTACGGATATTGAGGACGGTTATCATGATTCGGAGGGAGATATAATCTATCTTGAGAGTTTGGTTAATCTCCCTCCCGGTGTATTTTTAGATCATGATCCGAGAAGTTTAAAGGATGAACCTGATAATGAAGATTTAAAGAGTATGGTCAAAGTTTTCGACCCCGAGATTCATGATAAAAAAAATTATCCAACATATGTGAGCTTATCCTTTAAGGATCGCCATTATCTTTCCTTCACATATGTTATCTGAACTTTTCTTCCTTATTTCACCTATCCGGTGGATTCTTCTCTTCCTCTCTCCTCCGGGAGTGAGGATATCATTTTTAACCCCGACATCTCCGCTTATAGTTTTTATTCCTTAAAGTCGATGGCATATGAATATCCGATGGAAGTTTGCTCTTCCACTTGTTTCGTCCCTAATATCACGATGATATGGGGAGAGTCAAGCTAGAGACTCGCACAAAAACAAGCGCTTCATGGGTGGCAACCCATGCTTATCCTTAGTAGTAGTATATTAGTATAATTATTATGAATAAGTGTGTTATTATTATGTGAGGAGGCTCACCTCTTCCTTTCTCGTGTTTCGTGTTTTGTGTTTTATGTCCAGGATTGCCCGGATTTTAAAGACTCTCGTGCTCGTGGTTTTGTCCATCGTTCACTCGATCTTTTATCCTTAGCATGCGTTAATATGAGGATATCCACGATATCCTCGTTTATTGATTAATGTTTATCTATTAGCAATTAATAAACGGCTTTGCTTTGCGAAGAGGGGACCCCTTTTAATTATTTGGTTATACATGAAATAGTTGGGTGGTGGGGGTGACAGTCTCACATTGAGGACAATGTGTAGTTCTAGTATGGGGGGATCTTTCGATTCGATCTTACTTGCATTTGCCTTGTCTTCACGTAACCCCGTTTTTCCACCAAAAATAGCAAAAATATGCCAAAATTAAAAAAAAATCAAAAATAGAATAAGTGTTTTGACATATAGTTTTGTCTTTTTAAGGAATAAATTTTGACTTGATTGAGCATGTTGCGCTCTAGCTTGCCCTTTAACTTGTATAAATTTAAGCTTTTGCTAGTCTTTTATACAAGAAGCTTGAAAACGCGAATTCTAGCTGGGAAAAATAGCCCAAGAGTTTGCAAAGTTACCCATGATAGACTTTAAAAAATATGCTAAAGCTTTTTTTATTATACTTATCGATTCGCGGATCTTTTTATTAAAGATTTTAAATTTGCGAAAAACGAAAAATGATAGAGTTTTATATAAGTTAGAGGCTAAACATAGAGTAGTTGGATCTCTTTAAAGCTCATAGAGGTTAATTGCGGCTTTTTCTCCCCTCAGCTTAATAAACGTTATATAATTGTTAATAAATAAAGTTGCTTTGGTTTTTGCTATTCTTAGTTTAGATCCCTTCGTAGAGATTCCTTCTGGTGAAAGTAAGGTACACATCGAGGTTTTGTCAGTGTTGTGGGGAAATAGGCTACCGATTCCTGACGGCTCGCTACCGTTGTCTAGGTAGTTAAAAGACCACAGGACTTGAAAAATTTCGGCTATAATAGTTATGGACATAAACGAAGCCGGGGCCCCCCCCCCCCCCCCCCCCCCCCCCCCCCCCCCCCCCCCCCCCCCAACACCCCCCCGTGGGTGGTTTGATAGTGAGAGAGGGGGGTGGGGGGGGGGGGGGGGGGGGGGCCGAAATAAGACCACTACCTCTTGCCGGCTCACAACCGATGTGGTAGTCGTTTAAAGGGTGAAGGTAATAATAATAATAAAAACTATGGGCTGATAAAAGTTTACTGCCTCTTGCCGGCTCACAACCGATGTGGCAGTCTTCTAAATAAAGCACATAGTAATAATCCGAGACTGATAAAAGTTTGATGCATCTTGCCGGCTCACAACCGATGTTGCGGCCTTCAAAAAGGTCGAGGATCACCGAGGTCGAAATAAGACTCCTAGACCATGGTCGGCTCGCATACCGATGTGGCAGTTGTTTAAAGGACCGAGGTTTAATAATGTTGCAATAATAATAATAGTAATAATAAAGCCAAATTTCAACTTCGAGGTTATCTAAATAAAGCCTCTGTTTCTGGACTCGTAGTTGAGTTGTTTCGGATGAAATAAAAAGGATAACCCCTAAATCATGCAAATTTAAAACCTTAATGTGGACCTTATTCTCACCATATCGTCTCTTTAGGAAAGGATTTCAAACTAATTGTGGTCTAAACCGGGTTTACTTTATATGAATAAGAATTTAATTTATTTGTCACAAATAATAAGAATAAGACCTTTAGAGGACTTAGGAATAAGGGAGCGGAAAGTAGTTGTGCATCTACAAATAGCATTTATGAGTAGTGCTAGCATCTTAACTTGTATTTAACAATGATTTCGTTTTTAAGCTTGGTTTGGGGCGGGTGAAAAATCAAGGACGATAAATTTATCCTTTTAGTATTTCTTGTTCCGTGAAGTTATGATATGCATGAATGATAATAATAAATGCATAAAAATGGTAAAACGGGGAGCTTTTCAAAACTAGTGATTTCTTAATCCCCTTAGATGAACACTTAGCTACTTTTCGAGGTAATTAGTCTAAGGGGGTTGAAATTTTAGTTTTCTAAGCGTGTGTTTATGACATTGCGTGAGAACACGGTAATAGCTTAGTATAGGGGATTTTGGTATGTGCTTAAATACACATACCTTTTACCTAATAAAACGAGCTAAAAAGACCAATAATGACCAAAAACAGATAAAAAATGCATTGTATATGTGTATTTTGTGATTTGTGTCTTGCAGGTAGGGATATTGTAACACCCCCAAATAGGGTCGCAGCGGAATAATGTGTCCGGGAGCGTTACATTATAGATCAATAACACAAGATATAAGAACGACCTCTAAAAGAGTCGTTTGAAATACGATACATTGGATTTATTGAAATTGTTTAATACAAAGCACAAACGGCTACAAATGTTAACATTGTGTGAAATAACAAGATTTTTGATCATAACAAATATCACAAACGATGTAATGACTTCAAATCTTTTTATGCAATGACTCCCAAAATAAAGAGTATCACCAATGTATCCTTAGCACCCCTCATGCCTCATTGACCTGAGGGAAAAACATGCTTTTTAAAACGTCAACATTAAAGTTGGTTTGACTCCTAAGGTTTATGTAAAATGTATGTAGGACCGCAAGGATTTTCCCCGTGATAAATGGCAACGAATGCATAACAATCACAAATGTAATTACGTTTCCCTAAGCTCTGACACTGAGGCTCAAACATGTTTGAATTGCAATATAAATTTGCCCACCCCACCCCCACCCCCTCCCCCAAGATCAAAGATCACAAAGCATGAAGGAACAAGCCTACAACGTAGACAGAGACAAAGATCACAAGAGCTTAACGACAAAAGCAATCTCATTGATCTCATGAAGGAGTGTCACAATGAACTCACTTCGGGGGAGATTGTTAGCCTCAAAATAATGAGTCGAACAATGGAAGTTCGTTCATAACTATATTAGGTCTCAGTCATTAAATAATTATACGTTGTAATAGGCTACACGGGTAAACGGGCTCTTAAATGTAATCTAACCGGTCACGTGTATCGGGCGAAAGCCCAAGTAATCCCGAGCCCGGCCCGTAGAAATACCAAGGCATGAAAGCCTCTTGGTATTAAGTATAAATACCCCTCTCCATGTATGGAGAGGGTGTTGATTCTTGTTAATTCTCATTTTGTAATTTTGCAAGTAATCATCCAACTCTCATTTTCTCTCTACCTTTCTCTCTCTAACTTCTCTCTAAATTTCTTCCATTTTATCTCATCTTATTTTTCTTGTTTCAATAATGAAGTGAAAGTGATATATTGGGTTCCGACATTTGGTATCATTCGCCACGGGTGGGTTTAGTTTTTGTTAGTTTTCGTTGTTGATTCGTGTTTGTAATTTTTTTTGTGGTTTCGTTTTTTATTAAGCAAAGTGGTTCGATTTGGTTTCTTGGCTTATAAGTTTGTAGTCGTGGTTATTTCGTGCGTGGCTAAGAAAAACGCAAGGACGAAAAGATCGTGTTGTTGGTGCCTCAATCGAACGAGTGACAACCAATAGAACCGAACTAGAAGGCGTGCTTCAAGGACCGAACTAGATCTCACTTCAAGGACCGAACGAGGGTTTTTCAGTTTGGACCGAACTAGTCTTTCCTTTGAGGACCGATCGAGTAACTTTAGTTTGGACCGAACGAGGGCTTGTTAGCTTGGACCGAACTAGACTTTCCTTTGAGGATCGAACGAGTCTCATCCTTCGAGGACCGATCGAGTAGTTTCTGTTTGGACCGAACTAGATTTTTCTTCGAGGATCGAACGAGTCTCATCCTTCGAGGACCGAACGAGTGGTGTGTGTTTGGATCGAACAAGGACAATCGAACTAGTGAAATCACTTGTGGACCGAACAAGAGAACCGAACTAGTGAAATCTCTTGTGGACCGAACTAAAGGACCGAACTAGTTGATTTCTTTTAGAACCGAACTACACAACCGAACCAACGAACCGAACAAGCATTGAACCGAACTAGGTGATTTACATAAGAACCGAACTAGTTTTTTTTCTTCAAATGTTCAAAAGTGAAATATAAATAATAATAAGTATAATGTATTATTATAATAAGTTTGGAAAATTACCGGTTGTTACACACCACACTTTCCGATGTGTAACCGACATCGACAGGATGAGCTTTGACATCTCACATGTTGCGTTACCTCATCATGACTTTGTCCCAAGGACGTTTGGAGTTCAGTTCACTTAATGGTTGGAACATCACGGCTGTCACACCACTTCAAATTGGTGACAACTTAATCGAGTTTAACAGCAATTATGGTATGATAATTTATCATATTATTTGACTAAATAATAGATAGAATGACACATACAGACATTCTTCAAAAATTTTGAGGTACACAGGTAACCTTGTTAAGAAGCAGGAGTGAATTTTGTAATGGAAACTAATAGTTCTAGAGGTAAGTTAATGGCTAAAGATACACAAACCATTTTCATTCTTAAATTGCAAAATTCCAAATTTATTATATTGATATTATCTATTAGAAATAGGGTATTTTTGTCTATAGATCAATTTTATCATTCAATACGAATAAAAACAACAAAATAATGAATGTAAAAAAACCAGTAAACCTGTTTTTTAATAGTTCTTTAATACCAACATATAAACTCAAAAAAAATTTGGTCCATCTATCTTCGTCTCTATTATTTTTTTTTTTTTTTTTCGATTTAATACGGTAACAAATACAAAACTAGTTGAAATTTCTAAAAACAAACACAATATTAAACACTACCTAAATTACTATTAGCCGTCACTTCTTTTATTTTTATTCACACATATAAAAAAAGATTTTATTAATTACACAAGAACATACAGAAAAAAAAAGAAAAATAACTAGTAACAAAATACGTAGTAAATCATTTTTAATACTGATTTTCTCTGTCTAAAGGGTTTTGACATAGTAAGAAAACTCTCGAGTTTGTTGCTCGAGGAGGGGAGTAGGACTAGGAGGTGCTTCGTTACCAAACCACTATAAATCCTTGTGTTGTGGTTTGATCTTTCTAACTCTTATCTCTTGTCTTTCATATTTACTTATCATTTATTTACTTACTTGTATTGTTCTTATTGTGTTTATATTGAGATCATATAAAGTCGAATATAAGGTTTTTATAAATAAACATAACATTAATTTAAAAGACGGTAAACTATTCAACCCCCTTTAGTTTTCCACAATTGGTATCAGAAGCCACGTCAAACAAGATTTTTAAAATGAATTGTATTTTAAAACTTGAATCGATCTATGGAATTAGAAAAATATTTAGAAGGGCAATCTATGCAAAGACCTTCACTATTTGAAAGTGATGAATTTATTTATTGAAAAAATATATTCGAAACTTATGTGAAATCAAAAGATTAGATTTTTTGGCTTAATTATTACCCATGGTGATTTTCCTACTATTTCAAAATAATCCCGAAACTATAAAAAAGGTTGATATAGTACCTTTGGATAAACAAAAATGATGATCTTAAAAGAAATTGCTAAAAAATAATGAAGCAAAAAATGGTGGATTTTATAAGGTTGCCACTGTTAAAGAATATGAAAGAATTTTTATGTGTAATTTGGGATTTTTATATTCACTACACCAAGGTAAGTCAACTCAAAGATAATTAATAGATCTTCTTGTTCAAACAATATGACATTTTACGATTCCGGAAGAGGAAATCGTTTAAATAATGCTTTTGCTAGATTTAACATATTATTACTAGTATTAAGACTTGATGTAAAGTTTCTCTAGAAAGAATTATGTTAGAAAATTTCTTAGGGCACTTCATAATAATTGCGCTCAAAGGTTACGGCTATTGAACGATGTCGATAAGACTTGACATCATTTTCCTGATGGAGCTTATTTGGAATTGGAAAAGTTTTAAAAGTGATAATAAAGAAAGATTCTGAAATGGTTAAAGGCAAAAAAGAACAAAATAGATCTTTTGCTTTGAAGGCCAAAAAGAAATCTAGTGATGAAGATAGTTCGACTTCCGATAGTGAAGATGAAGAATACGCCATGGCCGTGAGAGATTTCAATTTTTTTTCAAAAGATGAGGAAGATTCGTAAGACAACCACATGATGAAAGAAAGTCATCCCAAATAAATAAAGACGATAAAAATGGCAAAAGCGAAAGAAAATGCTTTAAGTGTGGAGATCCAAATCATCTCATCGGAGAGTATCCAAAACTATCAAGAAACTACAATCAAAGAGCCTTCGTTGAAGGATCATGGAGTGATAGCGACGAAGATGAAGAAGAAAAGACTAAAGACGAAAAATGTCTTATGGCTAAAGCATCTAATGAGGTACTTTCTGAAACCGAATTTATTAGTTATGACCAATCATCGTTAGATGAAAAAGACTTAGATAATGTATATAATAGATTATGCAAAAGTAGGTATATAAAGTCATGCTAAAAATAAATCACTAGAACAAGTTAAAAACCAATTAAAAAATGAAGTACTAGAACTAAAAAATAAATTGTCTAGATTAGAAAAGGGTAAGGAAATCAATAAAGAATGTAAATTATGTCAAAACCTTAGGTTTGAAAATGATAGCTTTAGGAATATATATTTCTATAGATTAATCCAATTTTCATAATTGTAGTCAATCGCTATAAGAAAATGTTAGATCTTCAAAAACCTTCCGGAGATAAAACCGGCCTAGGATTTAATTTTACCAAAGGATCAACTAGTGAGTCTAAACAAGTAAATTCTGTAAAGTCACAAGAGATTGAGTCTAAAGAAAAAGTAGTAGAATTAAACTCAAGCCCAAGACCAAAATTTATGCTTGTAAACAATACTAAAATACCCATTGCAAACGACGACGAAGTAAAACGTTTTTATAAACCTTCTTTAAAACCCGAAGTTGGATTTACTAAGCCTAAAACAAGTTATATAGGAATCCTCTCCAAAACGACTAATAACTGTCACCCGCGGTCTAAAACACCAACAAACATAGAGAGACAAGGTAGACAAAATTACCCTAATAATAATCATTCAATGTGGAATTATTTACAACAACCAAACTTCTCTCCGTGGGGAATATGTCCACCCTATATGTATTCGAATCAAATGCAACCTATGCAAAATATGTTCGGGACTAACAATTTTGGACCCATGAGACATTGGGGACCAAGTGGTTGAGTCGTTACAACATTCAAGTGGAGTTGTTCATTAACATTTATTGGAATCCGTCGAGTGAATACATTTCTTAAGATCTTATGACGGATTTTTCCAAAAAGTTTCTCCTTCAATGCTTACTCACTTGATGTATTGAAGAAAACAATCTGTAGGCTAAAGCTATGTTTCTTTTCAAAAACTTCTTAGACATTTATGTTTATGTGTTAAATGTTAAATGACTATATATTATTATCATGCTACATGTAGTATATGCTAAACAAATAAGTTATAGTTAATAGAATATAATTTAAGCTTGTGGAAATAGTGTAGTCACTAGAAATGCCATTTGTTGGTATTCTAGAATTAAGAGATTTTGTTCAATTATGTACTGTTTCTCACGTAGTGAATTTGGATCTAGAAGTACCCTATAATGGAAATTTTCTATGTCCACTTGTACGCTGTAAACTCCCGTAGATGAGATAGTGAGTTAGTGGGTAATCATTAACATAGAAGTAGGTTTAGTTTTACATCTTACGCCGAAAAGGCATGACATCAAAACACTATGGATGAAACAAACTCCCTTCGACTACGTCGTCCGCCTCATCTACGTGTCTACAATAAACTAGATCTATCAGAATCCTCTCATCAAGCTTTAACTCCATTTTATCATTCTATCGTCACAAATTTATCATCTCTCAAATACTCTAATTCGTGACAATTAATTATTTCATCCGAAGTAATTGATTTATTCGATTGACAGAAGTTGATTGAAAACGTCACTAAATCCCTGTCAAATCTTCTCTCGGCTTGACAACTTGCTTATCTCATCCGAAGTAATCAAAGTATTTTTAATTAACGAAAGGTTAATTAAAATGTCAATTAAATTTCGTCAATCATCTCTAAACCACATCTCGATCAAAATCTTGGACAAATTATATTATTTCAATTGAACTTATTTTAAGTTTATTATTAACGAAAAGTTAAATCAAAAATGTCAAATATTTTTCTCTCGCTTCAGACTTCATTATTTCGACAAATAGTTTTATCTAAAATAATATGGCTAGTAAGCTTCCGAGTATTTTTTATAATTTTACTTTAAAAAATGTCAAAATCAAAAAAACAAATTTTTTTTTCTCAGATAGGCGGCCCCCTTAAAATTAAGGGGACCAACCATGTTAATGGGGGCGGCCCCCTTATATTTAAGAGGACCGGCCATTTAATTCGTCAAACAGTCTAATTTTCTGCAAAATTGATTACCAAACACTCCATTTTCTCTTCTCCTTCCTTCCCTGCTGCTGTGTGACGAAAACAATCACCCAAAACACCTTAATTCAACCTTCTAACACTCTTTCGATCAAAATCGCAAGGGCTAAACACCAACAAGGAAGATTAAAAACCTAAATTGAAGATTTCCTATATCTTCTTTTTCAATTTCCATCATTTTGCTCTTAATCAAAATTGGGTATTTTTCATAATTTTTGTATCTTTTATATTCTTGTAATTAGGTCTAGGTAATCCATAACTATAATGATTCCCGTAGTTCATACGGACATTCAAAATTCTTCAATAGGATTGAGTACAAATTTTTTGGTTCGAAATTATAAAAATTTTTTTAAAAAAAAAATTTAACTAAGTAAATTTTAAAAAAAATCTTAATACATTGTTGTTTAATGCCATAAAATTACGTTAATGATGTTTTACATTGCCTATCATACATACATACCTAAATACTTATTTTTCGAATCAATGAATAAACTTTTATAAAAATTAAAGGGTGTTTGGTTCGTTTCTTAGGATCGGTTTTTAGAGTCGAAATGACCATCACTATATTTTGTCACTTGTATAATTCATCTAGATAATATAATTAATTACCTATTTACTATATCTTATATATTTATGATTTATATATATATATATATATATATTGATACACTTTATAAAAATGTATAAAATAAAGGGGGCGTTTGGTTTACAGTTTTAAAACATAGTATTACGTTCAAAACAAACTCCATTTTAACTTGGTCAAGTCATATAAATAATGACTAATATTTGTCACAAAATATACAACTTAACGTATATCTTTCGGGTCAATCTTAGTTCAAGTATTGTTTTGTTTAGGGAGGTGTTTGGGTTATTTCCTAGATGTTGAAATTATATAACTAATATTTATTCTTCGACCACCCCCATAGATTAAGTGAAAAATAAATTAGGACATATGGATTACTGTCATAGTTTCTTAGAGTCGAGGTTATCCTTGTCCACATTTGTCGTTTTTCAAAACTTTATTTTTTTTTATTTTTTTAAATTTATTTCGTTTTTATTTTGTTTAGGTGATAAACATGCCTCGAGCAACAGTTGGTGATACCTCTCTTACCCATTCTTACATTCCCAAAGTATCCCAAACTCCCGGTATTTCTCCTACTATCGCATACTTCTTTACAAAACCATCGAGATCGATGACTTCATGAGTGTAGAGTTGTTGATCAACTTTACTAACAATATTATCCACATCGATCGTTATTTTTCTTAACATTAGTTCAATGGCCTCTACGAAATTAATGAGGCAATTGTCCCTCGTTTTATTCTGGACTTTTATAGTGAAGTCACTCTTCAAAGAGATGACTCCGGCGTGATTCTTATTTCCTTCATGATTCAAAACGAATTCATCACTCTCTCTGTCTCCAACAATTCGGTCAAATCCTCATAATTCCATTCAATGGCCAATCCGTATTCAGTAATGAATGGGATCTTGGTTCTCATGTATACTCCCAAGAAACCAAAGGAACATGTTATACGACTTTCTTACTCTGAAAAAATTCAGCAATTTCTTCAATTTTCATAGTGTTTGACCCTAACGGCACCTTCAAACACAAAAATGTAATTCTTTCACCAAATCAAGCTATAACCAAGAACTTAGACATAGACTTGAAAAAGATGGAAATAACTCATTTTTAAGAATGTGTTCGAATAGGAGGACACGGGGGGGGACATCTCCTGGCTTGGCCTTGCTATATATTATATTGTATCCTAGCGAGCAAACAATATAAATCGTGCCTATTTCTTTGTCAAAAGAATTGAAATGCACGGGCAACTCCTAAAGCCCATCTTCCTTATGGTATGTTCTTTACACGTCTCTTTCGACATGTTATGGAACACTACCCTCACCTTGACAATGGCATTTACGATGCCGTTGATCGTGTCATGTGTCCATCGCTTTTGAAACAACCCGGAAACCCCAAAGTGATCGTGGAAAAGCCCGTCACTCTGTCTCATCAACTTCCGCCCATAATAACTGTGGATCTTCATCTCACCAAGAAGATGATGATGAGGATGATGGTGCTTTTCGTGCTAGTACCCTATCTCCTACTACTTACCTAAACTTTCTCGGACCTCTCAATTTACCACATATGAAGTTCATACTCTTTGAAACAAAATGATGATCTTCTCTTCGAGTTGTCAAAAACGACTTGCTCAATCAAACACAACAAATGCATAAGGAACTTAGAGGTGGATTCAAATCGTTTGACAAGGCTACGAGGAGTCTCCGGGAAGAAAAAGAAATGAAGACGTTGAAGGATGATTAGCTTGGTAGAATAATCTGTTTAAAACTTTATGTGAACTTATATTTATGTTTAATTATTTGTGTGATGACAACCCGACTTAGTCGGAAGAACTTGAACTTGTTTAGCTTGCTTAGGACCTTTAATTTCTATGAATCATTAGTATGCTCTTATGATTATGCATCCTTGTTTATATATATATTTTTTTGCAAACATACATGATATACTTGATTTCATGTATATATATATATATATATATATATATATATATATATATTTATTATTTTTATACTACTATTATATATATATATATATATATATATATATTCACATGGGACTTGCTGCAAATTGACCACCAAAACACAACCTTTCTTACAAATTTTTTACAAAAACCAAAATTTTGGTCGTCTGAAAATCACCAGATGGGCGGCCTCTTTAATTCATAAGGGCGGTCCCCTTAAAGATAAGGGGGCCGACACCTTAATTAAGGGGACCGGCCATTTGATTCACGGATTTTACTGTTTCTTTCTGCTTTTTGACCCTCTTTTACCTAGCCTCAGCTATCCTTACCCAGAAAACTCGAACATATTTTGGAAAATTTTAAACTAATTCAAATCCATTCCACTTCCAAACATTTCTCATCCAATAAATTCCCTCCAAATGTTCACCACAATTTTACATCTTCTTCATTCTCCATAAACCACCATGACATCCACTAGAGCTTCCATTTCCAAATCTTCTAAAAGACCAAAAATCAACATCATTCCATCAAAACAATTGTTTGTGGATTTAACTCATGATGACACTAAAACCCCATCACCCAAACATCAACTCTCATCCCCTAGTGCTCCTAATGCACCTTCAAAAACACCTCCAACCAAAGGTTACTTCCTCATCCATCCATTGACTACACACCAAATCACCAATCATCCACGATCACCAACACTTCACATCACCATCAATCAATGGTTACTTGGAACTCACCAACCATTCCTCTTCCAAGAGTTTCCTCACACTCCAAACTCAAGAAAAATACATCAATAGACCATCTCTCTCACCTTTCTCCAATTACCCCACTTGATGTCCATTAAATACTCCATTCAACTTCTCCACCTAATTTGGTCCCTATTCCTTGGAACTTCTTGAAGGCTCATGGAGACTCATGTTTCGTGTTTCATTCTCAACCATACTCTTATCTTTGGATTAGAGATGAAATCAATACATGTTTTCTTATCATAGATACACATGCTCTCACAACCGACTCCACCCAATTCACACCACCACCATCACTTTCACAAACTAACATACAACCATGTTTTGTTCATTTTCAAATAATTATCAACCAAACCTTTTGCAAGCAAGTCCTATGGAATTCTATGAATGATAGGATCTTTATAGTTTAATTTTATGTATGTTGTACTAATATGTATTTTGCAGATTAAATAAAACAGGTGGAGCTTGGATTGGTGGTTGGCATTTTACACTTGGAGACTTATATAATTGGAGTATTATATTACATGTGGTAGAATACACATGCTTGGCGCTTCGTTTCGCGCCATATCCTTCATAATTCAGCCAAGCACTTATGAGCCCCGGGAAGTTTCAATTTTACGCATAATGCTCTACTTAAGTGTGGAGGAGCTCTCGCTCCTCACAAAAAAAAGAACGTAATGGAATCACTCAAGGATAGCTCCAACATAGCTATATCTCTCTATGCCCCGGGAAGTACCGTTTTCCCTTAATTTTCCCTATTTTCTATATTTATCAGTTCTCACATTGAGGGCAATGTTCAACTTAAGTGTGGAGGGGTAGCAAATAGGAAAAATTAATCATGTCCCTCCATGTTTTCCCTGCAGAAATTTTCAAACTTTCAACTGATATTTTCTGGAAAATTAAAAAAATTAATATATACTTGCCTTTCAAAATAAAAAATGCATATGCTTAGTAAGGCAAATCCAACCGGATTGACATTTTAACTAGCACAAAATCAACCCACTTAAATTGTAAGGTTCGCCTCTAGATCTTAAGGAATTCGGGTATCCACCTTTGATACCTAAGATAATTGATGCCTTTAGATTGTTCGAGTTAAGGAATGAGCAATCATGTGTATCTATTCCATCATTATAGATGTGTATATGTGGTTTTGTTGCCTTTTCTAGAGCAATAGTATTGGTTGAAAGTTATATGAGTGGGCCAGCAATTTAATAGCTCCAGAAATTGTGCTTGATCATCATTTACTAGATCGCAGTGAGGTTAATTTATAGACAAAGTCGTATGATTAGAGGTGAAATAAATTCATATGCAATCATGTATCTGCAACACTCGCTTTTAGTGTTAAGATCCCCAAAGTATCCCAAGATCAAGAAAAATATGATCGATGAAGAAGAAGTTTTTTTGCCAGCCTTAGTTATCGCAGTATCTGGAATGAAAAGAAATATTCAAAAAAAAGAAAAGGAAAAAGAAAATAAAGTTCAAAGTATAAGGCAAAGTTCTGGCTCATAGAATCAAATATCTGCTACTCACCCTCATCATTATCGCGTTTTGCCTGTTTGAGATTTTTATTTAGGTGCTCACGCCGCAATGGGCATGTTTATGTGTCTAGTACAAGCATATGGTAGTGACCTAGATTATGTCTATGGAATTGAGTGACTTCACAAATTTAAAACCCTATCTGAGTGACTTATGTGAATTAAAAAAACAAACACTTTTCCAATGTGAGGTGCTCTGTTATATGTCTATGCCTGAAAAGTTATAAAACTGGTAAACACTTGCTAATGATAAAATGATTTTTTCTCCATGTCACGATAAATGATCTTGTTTTTTTCGCTTTAATTCCTTGAGGGCAAGTAATAACTAAGTGTGGAGGGATTTGATAACGCCTAAATTATACATGTTTTCAGTGGCGTTATTTGCATTTATTTGATCATTTCTCGTGAAATTTCGGTACTCAATCAAGTATATTTGCTATTATATGTTCTAGGTACGTGTCGTGGAAGAATACGGAAGAAAACATGAAGAATTAAAGCTTAAACAAAGAAATAACTGAAGATAAAGATCTCTCGACACATGTTCACTCTTTTGGCCATAACTCGGTCATACGAACTCCGTTTTAGTTGGTTCAAGCGGCCACGGGAAGAGAATTCAATTATCTACAACTTTGAGAAAATGCCATCTGCTGTAAATGTCCCAAGTACGACGCACAATCCAAGAAGAAATAAAGTCTATTTAATGCACCTGCATTAACTCACCAAAACCGGCACACTTTTTACCAAAACCGCCGCACTTTCATCAAAACATTAGATGTTTTTATGAAGAATTAAATGCCATTAACTGGGACAACATTTACACCTCAAGTGCGCCGCACTTGTTTGTAACTGTGCCATACTTGGCCCCTGAAATAGCCTATATAAGGCACCTTTACCTCTCATATCTCATGAAACTCTCACACACAATCCCCCATTCATTTAGAACCATTAGAAGGGGTGTTTTTAGTAATAAAGGCCTGAGAACCTTTTATCCAAACCACCTTGATAACACAAATCATCACCACCATTAGAATCAAAGTTCTTGAAGAAGTTGGATAGTCTTGGTTGAATTTCATCATTGTTCTTAGGTTTTGATCCATCAAAGAGGCATAGTTATAGTGTTATTTAGAATCTATAAGCGATTGTGACGGAATTGTTCATAGTTTTCGGATTTTGCTTTGAATATAATAAAGTGTTCTTGAGAAATGCTTGTGAAATCACCATACTTTGCTCTTGGAATTGGTATGAATCTTGTTATTCTTTTGAATTTAATTATTGTTGAATCCATGATGAATGTTATGTGTTTTGTTACTCTGATCATGGAGTAGTAATCTTATGTTTGTTTGGGCATATCGTGATCTTTGATATGGAGCGTTTGGATATGTGTTTAGTGAATTGGTAAAACATATTTTATAAAAGAATATAGGCCGAGAGGGTTCTTTTATATATGTGTTTAATCATTCCACTTAATATATTGGTTATAATAACTTATAAAGGCCGAAATGATTTGTTATTATTAATTGATATTATCACTAGTTATATTTAAAGGCCGAAAGGATTTATAACTTGTGATAACTCTATTTTCTAATAAACACTATTCCAAACACACCATTATCTAAGTGATCATTGCCTAAATAAACATACGTTAATCATTTGCTTGAATCATCTCTTCATTGCTTTCTTTGCAATATCCAATTTATGTAAGATTTGGTTAATTTGATCCGTGACAATCTTATTAACCTTAGCACTTTAATTACAAACTATGAAAACTTCAATTCCCGTGGAACGACCTAGACTTACCTAAAGCTTTACTATACAAGAACGAGTATACTTACCGAGTGTTGTGTTTTTAGTAAAAATCGGTATTTCTAGTATTATAAATTTAAAGCTTGTGAAACACACATCAAGGGCTGAGCATACGGATCGTTCGACCGGACTGGACTGAAAAACGGATCGAACGTAGGACCGAACCAGACCAGACCGAAGACCGAACCGGACCGGGCCGAATCGGACCAGGCCGAATCGGACCGGACCAAGCCGACCCGGACCGAACTGTACCATTTCGGTCTTGTCCTCGGTCTGGCATTTTAGACCAATTCGGTCTCGGTCCGGTCTAGTCTTGGCCGGTCTGGTCCTATTTTGGACCGATGCTCACCCCTACCTTAGAGAAAGTGAAGCGAGACAAACATAAAACTGAGCAAATATTAAGCATTAGATAATAAGCAATAAGCTAGCTTAATAATAAGCTAATCTAAAAACTACTATTTTTATTAATTAAAATTGTAAACTTTTTATAAACTAAAACTATATTTAATAATGAAAAATTTTATTAAAAACTTTAGCTTAAAAATAAGCTGCACCGAAAAAGCTTTAAACCAAATAATCTACAACTTATTTAGTTTTGTTAAATTCAAAATTTTAAAAGTGAAACAAGTTGAAAATAAGCAGAGGGAGAAAAAGCCACAGTTTAATAAGTAGTTTCTATAATCACCTTAAATGTGGCCATAAACATAATTTAGTCACACATTTGTGATATGTTGGGGCTATTTTAAAGGCATATAGTCACATGATCGTGTTAGAAGTAAATGTTGATATACACATTAGCTTTTGGCAAGCTAACACAAACTAAACTTTGAACACACATATTAAGTTACGTGACCATATGTACTAGATTTTGGCTACACTTAAATAATGTGTGACAAAACTTGAGTCCATGATTTAGACACATAAACAAACACTTTATATAACCATATATGACATTATGAATTTAGACACACAAACACTCAATGTGACTAATATGAAATTTAATGATAACTGATTTCATATTTTGCTCTAAATAATAGCCACATGAATACTTCACGATGTAACTGTTATGAATATATTTGTCACATATAATCACCTTAAATGTGGCCATAAACATAATTTGGTCACACATTTGTGATATGTTGTGGATATTATAAAGGCATATAGTCACATAATCGTGCTAGAAGTAAACGTGACTATACACATTACCTTTTGGCAAGCTAACACAAACTAAACTTTAAACATACATATTTAGTTACGTGACCATATGTACTAGATTTTGGCTACTCTTAAATAATTTGTGACAAAACTTGAGTCCATGATTTAGACACATAAACAAACACTTCATGTGAGCATATATGACATTGTGAATTTAGACACACAAACACTCAATGTGACTAATATGAAATTTAATGATAACCAATTTCATATTTTGCTCTACATAATAGCCACATGAATACTTCACGATGTGACTGTTATGAATATATTGGTCACATATAATCACCTTAAATGTGGCCATAAACAAAATTTGGTCACACATTTGTGATATGTTGTGGCTATTATAAAGGCATATAGTCACATGATCGTGCTAGAAGTGAATGTGACTATACACATTAGCTTTTGGCAAGCTAACAAAAACTAAATTTTAAACACACATATTTAGTTACGTGACCATATGTACTAGATTTTGGCTACACTTAAATAATGTGTGACAAAACTTGAGTCCATGATTTAGACACATAAACAAACACTTCATGTGACCATATATGACATTGTGAATTTAGACACACAAACACTCAATGTGACTAATATGAAATTTAATGATAACCGATTTCACATTTTTGCTCTAAATAATAGCCATGTAATACTCACGAGTACTAAATTGTCTGTGGACTGTTATGAATTTATTGGTCACATATAATTCAACTTAAATGTGGCCCTAAACATAATTTAGTCACACATTTGTGATATAGTTGTGGCTATTGTAAAGGCATATAGTCACATGATCGTGCCTAGAAGTAAATGTGACTATACACATTAGCTTTTGGCAAGCCTAAACAAACTAAACTTTAAACAACATATTAAGTTGCGTGACCATATGTTACTTAGATTTTGGATACACTTAAATAATGTGTGACAAAACGTTTAGTGTGACCATATATGAATCTTGGTCTCAATGTTCAAGTGTGTGACATATATTTTGTCACTATTATATGTATATCGTGACTAATGCTTCAACCTTATTTTTTCATTTGTTCAGCGTCCCCCAAATTCATTATGTGGCAATAATTAGGTAAAAGATAGGCAACAGTCCACCCTTAAATAAAGTGTGACAAAACTTGGACGTATAATTTAGACACATAAAAAATTACTTTATGTGACCCCATATTATGCCAATTTGTTAACATTGTATCAAGTGTGTGTCATATATTTGTCACTATTTATTGTATTCGTGACTAACTGATTCAAGCTTAGTTGTATTTGTCACGCGTTCACCAAATTCATATGTGGCTAAAATAATATTACCAGTTACCTTTAGCCACATAATGTTCGAATGTGTGGCAATACAGTTCTAATGGTCACACAATCGAAATTTTCATGTGTGGCTAATTAGTAAATGTTGTCTATTTGGGTATCTTTAGCCACATAAATATGTAAATGTGTGGCCGTTCCTATTTGACCATGTGTGACCAAATCCACTTTTTGTACTAGTGCCCCACCTCGAATAAGCTAAAGAATAGGAATAGTAGAGTAATATAGGGTATGGATCTTCTAACTTTCACCAATAGTAATAAACCAACAGAACAGCTGAGACATGCATATATGGCCGTAACGCGGAATAGCATGACGCTTGGACTTCACATCTCATTTACGTAAAACCCATGGTTAATGATTAGGAAATGGAATTAAATTGTTGTTAAATAAAAATTACGAAACAAATAGATTAAGCCTAAAGTACGAGTTGCTAGACACTTTTCCTGACCGTTACCATGATTAAGACACGACTATATACAACGTCTTGATCATCGATCAAAAAACAACCTAAGTTGGCGTTCCCGTAACGGTCAACTTCCCAAACATCCCATACTTTACATACTTTACACGGCAAGTGGCGATATCTTCCACTTTGTAAAATACTTTACATCGTTGATTTATGTTGCGTATCAACAAATAATCGATCCTTCGTGTAATTCCTTCGGTAATGCTTTTGCGAAACGATTATCTTTTAACTTTCCTTCTTTTTTTGTTGCTATTTTTTCTAACTTTTTCGAATTTTTTTATTTTTTATTTTCTAACTAAGCTTCAAATCTCGGTGTAGTTTCACCATCTTCACGATCATAATAATTCCGGATAATTTCTTCGACAGTTCTTTGTTCTTCGGACTCACCAATAATTGTGATGGTAGTAAAATCACATGAGTTTTGACTACTAATATACATTCCCATTTGCAATGTGCAAATTTTCAACCGCACCAAAGATAGAAAATGACACAAGACTCAGGAAATACAAACTTTACACTTTAAGCAACTAGCAACTGTAAATTAAACTTAATCTAACAGGTTAGGTTAAGGTGTAAGGGTGTAACGAAATAAATAGTTGGTGTAGTTCCTAAAGGATTGGCTCTACAGGTTGTTCTAGGGGTATCTTACTCTTAAAATGAGAGTAAACAAAGGGTTTATACGGGGGTTAACTAACTAGTGTAGTTAGTTAATAAGTAACATGTAAAGGCGATTTGGGTGTAATCCTAAAATTTACCAGTTTAAACAAGTTACTCCATCTAAATCTATAGTACTCATTATTGCGGTCTCGAATAGATATATCAAGCCAAGTTTTAAAGTCTACTACATCACCGGCACACTCATATTTTTGTAGAATTTAGGTAAAGATTTGGAAACGGATTGGTTAAATCCTCACAATACCTAACAAGGGTTATTATGTGCGGGTTATGTATCAAGTAATTTCACAAAAGTATGCTTGAATTTTTTTTAATTTTGAGCATAATTTAAGCATTTTAATGTGAAAAATAGAACAAATAAACATTCTAATTCTCATACCCCCACTTGAATTATACAACGTCCTTGTTGTATAGATAAAACATTAAAATGAGAAACTCCCCTGATATTTTCTCGGTAGTGATTCTCCATGTATCTTTATTGAGCAAGATTACGTGTTGAACAGCCACCTTGAAGTTTCAAGACTCCAACACTCCAAGATCTCCATATTTGTAACTTCTCCATAATTATTTGTCGATTTTTCTTTCACGAGGTCCTGTGTAAAGTAGAAAAAAACATGCATTCCTATCTTGGTACCTATCATTAATTTAAACTAAACTAAACAAAACTGTACAAGAGATCAACACGCCGTATCCATAAACTGGAATACACCGTATTGATAAACCTGTAAAAAATATCTAAATACGAGTCAGTTTGTTGAATACGCCGTATTGACAGAACTGACAATAATGTTTTTAAAGTGCATAAAAAATAAAGACTGATAACGTCCAGATAATCAATACGCCGTATGGTATGGAGCGGATAAGCCGTATTGATGTCTGGGAAGACAGACTCGATAAAATTAAATAACATTCCGGGTTGTCTCTTGGGAAGCACTTTTGTTTACAGTGAAGTCTTTAAGTTAGACTTTTCTTCAGCTTCTCACTTATTTGAAATCATCTCTCTCTTCTCCATTCTGCATTTTGGTGTGAATATCCTGCTTGGTTCCGTAACATATTCATGAACTATGGTGTTGAACTTACTGCCAGGCTTGATTCTATCATACACAAACAAATCAAAATGTCACATCATGATATATGCAAAAAAATATGAGAACCTGTTTAATAGTTAGATACATCACGATATGTATAATAATAAATGTACAGATAGATATAAACAAAAGATAAGGATAGGAGGGATCATAGGTCTGGCTGTTGTGGGTCTTGCTGTGCTGTGGAGGTGCTGGCCTTGCCAGTCCTGCGTCTCATGCGCCTCGTGTACTCTCTCGGTGTCTCAGAATAGCTCGTGTATGTCACACAAGCCATGTCCATCATCCGTGCGAGGATAGTGGTAGTCCATGTAATGAATCTGGAAAAATTACGAGCCATCGCACTAATCACCTCATGCTGCTCAGCTAACATCCCACGTATCTCGTGCACGTCCTCCTCTAATCTGGCAATCTTTTGTGGCATAGTCCTAGCAGCAGCTGGTGGTGGTGCCTGTCCGGGTACCGAATTAGCCTGGCCACCCTCATCAATAACAGGGGCATCCCGAGCCACTTTAGGGGCACCAGCCGCAGCATTGAGCTGCCTCTCTGGTCCCATGGCCACCCAGGCCCAAGTATCATCTAGCTGCTCACAAATCTGCAGTCTCACTAACTCAGCCATATCAATAATCAGAAGCTCAAGGGCAATAACTGTCAATCCTCCAAGTATCTCCGCAGTCAGGAGTCTAAAATGCTCAGCCAATCGAGCCACAAACTATCCACCAGAGATATGAGCCCCACTCTTCCTCCCAGCAGGAAACAACCTTAAGTATCTAGCTAATAAATAAGGGACGTTGACCGAGTCAACGTCCATCCCTCTCAAGTAAAATAAATCAGTCATGGTCACCTTCTCAGGTGCCTGACTCCTCCCAGCAATACTACAAGCAATCAACCTATGGCACAACTTAAGAATCGGATCCTGAATCGCAGTGTAAGATGGGGCTATGCCAAAGAAATCTCCAGCATATGAGATCCCTATCCAATAATCCCTCAGATCCCCCTTTTCGGGGATCTGCCTCGTACTATCGGCCCAGTAAGTACCAAATCCAGCTGTTTGCATCTCCTCATCAGTTTGTAATCCCAAGGCTAAAATAAACTGCCTCTAGCTCATGTGCCTCCTAGCTCCACCCAACTAAAATTGTAAAGCTCCAAGCGTATCTAAATCAAGTATAGCCTGACCAAACCTAAATGTACTAAAAAAAACTCCAAATTAAGCTCGTGTACCAACGACCCCCTGATATCAAATAGCCGCCTCCAGGCTCGGCTAGTAAACAAACTCATTCCCTGAGCATCCTTGTGCTCCATCAGCATCCTAGCACTCAATCCTTCAGCCATCAAATCTGGTAATCTCTCAAAATCAAATACTTGAACCCTGTGTACCTCCCTCTGATAAATCTTAGCCAACCTCAACTCAAAATCTATTATATCAGTATATGAGTACTGTAACCCTTTGTACCTAAGAAATGGGTGTCTCTGCTCATGCGGTGGAAGAGCCATATCTGTAAAATCAACGAGAATAGCACAAACATTATAGAAATTTAAACATTATGTTCTAAGGGTTGATACGACGTATTCATAAATGGATACACCGTATATGGATCAATATGGTCAATACACCGTATAGATGTTAGTCAATACGGCGTATGGGTTTTAAAATTCAGGATCCTATTTAAGTCAATACGCCGTATTCAATTTACTTGAATACTCCGTATTGGGGTTTTTAAAATTGGGTAAAATTTTGTCAATACGCCGTATCTATTTGAGGGGATACGCCGTATTGATCTGTAATATGAAAACAAAAAAGGGGTTCCTCTGTTTACCCATTTTGACCCAATTAAAATTTCATAAAACTTCCAAGTCTTATTCAGGGGGAGGGGGTAAAATAGGATCTAAACTTAAGGCATATCTCCTAACTCTATAAACCAAACCCTAACCCTAATTAAATTTGATCAAATCAAATCGAAAAGGAGAAAAGGGTAAAATACATTACCTAAGGATTGAGATGAAGGAGGGGATGATTATGGATCAAGAACAAAAGATCTCTAAGAATTGTAGTAAAATTTGTGTGTGTGTGTGAGTGAAAGTTTGTGGTAAAAAACAGATCTGGCGTATTCGTTGAGTTTTTATACCCAAACTCAATACGCCGAATTAAAGTTTGCATGATACGCCGTATTGGCGAATTTTGTTGACTTAGTCAACGCAGGTTAAAAACAGTGGATACGCCGTATAGGTTTTATCCCAATAAGCCGTATCTATTCTTGGAGACCAATTTTCCTAAAATAAAGCAAAGAAAATGTACCTTGGCCTCCGCAACATTATCACAAAATCACCATCCTTATAATACCGCTTAGGGTCAAACGGAATGCCAAACGGCACATATAAATTCATAATGAGATAAAATAGCAATTCGTTTATGTAATAAGTCCAAATCACGATATTTACTTTTAAGTTTATGACAAAACTTCCCATTCTAAAGGTTTTAATGATTTTATCGTGACTTGTTTCAAAAAGCATATTTGACCCATGTGTAATTTCATTATCCCTCGAAGACTGTATTGTATCGATATCATTATCATCATTGCCTTTTTTCGACTTTAAATCACCGGGACAAATAATGTTGAAGGGAAATAGATCATTAAAGTACAAAACATTTTGTTCTTCTTCATCATATTCAGACAATGATGTTTCATCATTTAAATCAAATTCATCGATATGTCGAGGGTTTAAAATTGGTTCAGTTGATAAATCTGATTTAGACGTTAGAGCATCATTATAACAATAGCTGGAAATTCATTCTTAAAATCTTTAAAGAAGTCTAAATCATCAAAACAACTGATCGCGGGCTGAGGTGATAGAAGTGAAGGCAAATTGACTTTTTCATTATCGTTTTCCAAATTCGTTTTCAAATCATTAGTAGAATTTTTTTTATAAGAAAACATGTTTTTCTCAAAAATTTCCATGTAATTGATAAGTGTTAAATTGTATATATAAAATACCCAGAATTTTGCCAATAAAAGCCAAAAATATGCCAAAAGATGGAAATATGTGTGCTTTTGTATCTCAATGTGCAGGAAAGGACATCAAAGTCAAAAAGAGCAAAAACAAGCAAAATCCGACAAGAAATGAAGAGACAAGTGATCAAGAGAGAGATTTGAAGCCAATTTCAAAAGCCGGATCAGCCCAACACAAGGAAAAAGTCAAATTAAGTCAAAGGAGGTCAAAGTCAAGAAAGTCACGTCAAAGTTTGAAGAGAAATGACCATTATACCCTTTGAAGTGAAAGAAATTACCAAAGTAAAAGCCTATTTTCTTGTTTTAAAACTACAAGGGCCAGAAGTGTAAACTCTCAAAGTCATTTTACACTACACTTTGAATAGAGAAACAGAGGGGCTTGTTATGCAAATACCCCAAACTTTCAAAAACAATCGCGGTTTAACTTTTCCCCCTAACCACTTATAACGATTTTTCCCGCCCCAAAACCCCACTACTGTTCACGCATCCCCTTCCTTTCACCAGGCTATCTCCCTGCAACTCATACCACCAGAACCCTCCTCCTACACTAAAACACTCACCACAACTCTCCCCACCTCTACATACACCTTTAACCTCGTATTAATCACCCCTCCACTTCACCAGACCCACGTGGCATCTTATTATTGGTCCATACACCTGCCTAAGCCACGTGGAGCTCCCTAATTGGCTAGAACACGTCAGAGATTCATCCAACGGCTCACAATTAGTCAAAAACGGTTATTGACTCAAGGAACGGCCAAGATTATTTCTTCCTCAAGTCTCAGCTCTCATTCAGCTCTATAAATAGTGCTAGATAGTTCAACATTTGTAAATTTTTTACTTTACTTTACTTTACTTTCAGTCATTTACTTTACTTGTCTTTAAAATTCCTTGCAATTGTATTTTCGTTAAAAGTCAAATAAAGTCAAACTTTCTCCATTGTTATTCAAAGCTTTCATATTAGTTTCATTTCTGTTGTTTAAGCTTCTCATAAGCTCTCTTCATTTTTACAAGCTTTCCTATTCAGTTTTCTTCAAAGTCATACATTTGTGAAAAAAGTCAAACTTTGGTCAAAATAAGCTCAATTTAGCTTATTTTGTTTCCTTTAGTTCAGAAGTTATTCAAATATTGTGAAAAGCTTTTAAAATACTGAATTTGTCTACTTTAGTTCAACTTTGTCCATTTGAATTCAATTTGATCAAGTTTGGAAGCATTGAGGAGTAATAAGCTCAAGTTAGCTTATTTAGCTTATAGCTAATTGGTTTAGAGGCAAGGTGCCATTTAGGTTTTGAACTTGAAAGCCACTCACTCAGAAAGAGTGGCTAGTGTCTGAGATTACATAAAATTCAGGTTTCACATTCCATATCTCATTTCAGCATTAGAAGCTTATTCTAGTAGCTTATTGCATTGTTTCTTTTGTGTGATTAAACAAAAGCACATTCACCACCTTTTTACTACTGCATTTAGACACTAAATGAAGCATAGACAAAACCTTTAAAAACAACATTTTTAGTAAAAATCAAATAAAAAAACTGTTTGAACCAGTGTTAAGTCCACATATTAAGAGGAACTTGTAACAAAACCTTAAAAATAAATTTTTTAGACTTTAACACCTTTTTGAAATTGATAGAAAGCTTAAAATTTATTGCTAAAGTTGGCTTATTGACCCAAAATCAATTTAAACACTGATTTGACCCAATTGACCTCTAACCCAAACACTCCTTTAACATTCATAAAATCAATTTTTCCTTGATTTTTTAATGATTTTAAGCTAAGGTTTTTAAAGACAGATGGTTAACAATGAATATTAAGCAATAAAACATAGATAATAAGCACTAAGATAAGCAATATTAAAAGCTAAAACTAACAGTTTTATATAAAAACATAAACAAATAAGATCTAAACTACAAGAAAGCATAAATAAGCATTAGACATCAATAATAAGCATAAGCAAGCAATAAATAAGCACTAGAATAAGCTAACAGTAAATAAGCTAAAAAGAAGTAAAAATGAAACTTACAAGGCCCTTTGCTTAAACAAGGGTATAAAAGGCTCTTAGAGCTATTCAACAAGCTCTAGCTTATCATAGATAAGCAGTGTTTGTCTTAAAAGCCCTTCCATAATTGCTTTTCTTTCCAAATAAGTTGTGGTACAGTTGGAGGGGTGATTTATTTTTTGGGTTGAAATAAGCTTTATAAGAGAGTTAAACAAGAGCTTTTAATAGCTTATCAAAGATTTTAGAACACAAAGTAACATAAACTAAAAAGGAACAAATTCTTAAAACTTAAAAACTTCAAATTTCATTAAACTTAAAAACGAATTACAAGACTTGGAAATTTAAATTGCATAAAGTAAAAACATTAAAAATAAGCTTCTAAAACTAGATGCCTTCAAAGGCTTACAAGGTCCTATATATAGAAAAACTAAGAGTCTTGGGCTTTGAAGTGTGTTTCTTCTGTGAGACATTCGTGAGGTGTGTTTGTTGTGTGAGAGTAGTCAAGAAGTCATCCTAGCCATCAATCTTGAGTGTTCACCAAGCCTATTCATCCAAACCATCAATTTCTTGTCTTCATTCTTGGACGAATGTGAGTTTAGAGGATTGCCAAGGTAGTTTTGTTGTGTTATGGGGTGGGGTTTGATGGGAGAGTGATAGCTTTGGCAGGTTGTGGGGAAAAAGAGGAAAGAGACGGGTAAACAATATCAATGGCGGGAAATAAGGCTTTGTGTTTGTGTTTAACGAGCGTTAGCCCTGTTTTCCTTATGTGTTTGCACCGTTAGTCCTTTTGGACTGACGTTGTTAGTCCTTTTGGACTAACGGTGTGAAGGGGATAAGGACTTGTGGTGAAATGGACTTAACAGTCCTATTTGTTAAATGGGATGGGCTGTTAAGTGGGTTTGGGCTTATGGATTGGGCCGGTTTTGATTTAAAAGTATTTTTGGGCCTTTAATTATATAAAAGGATTAATATAAATGCTTAATGGGCTGCCCCGACCCATTAGATGGGTGCGGGTTGGCCCATTTAGCATTTATTCGATTTCAGCTTCGTCTTTGACTTTGACTTCTAGGCTTTGACTTTTGACTTTTCATGCTCTTTTCCATTCACGTGCTTGGTTTTGTCGTTTTGGTTTCGTTTTTGTCCTTTTTCTTAGATATCCATTACATGCACAATACAAATGCAAAACACACAAATACAATGTATTTTTGGTATGTTTTTAGTCATTTTAGGCACATTTTTATAGGCAAAAGGTATGCGTAATTAAGCACATACCAAAATCCCCCATACTAAGATATTGTCGTGTCCTCACGCAATGCCATAAGTAAACACTTAAGAAAACCAAGAATCTCAATCCCCCTCGACTAATTACCTCGAAAAGTAGCTAAGTGTTCATCGAGGGGAATTAAAGAATCAATAGCTTTGAAAAGCCCCGTTTTTACCATTTTTAAATATTTACACTTATTCCCACACATATTTTTGTGTTTTTCCATTTTTCTTATTTTTTTGTACTTTTTATTTCAAGCAACTAACTAACATGTTTGGACTTTCGTTATTTTCATAACTTTAGGGTCACGAAATAAGATGCATTTCAACCCTAAAATGCCCAAAAAGGATAAATTCATCGTCTCCGACTTTTCACTCATCCCAAACCAAGCTTAAAAACAAAATCACCGTTAAATATAATCTAAGATGCTAACACTACTCATACTTGTACCTTGTAAACTTTTCACTCCCGACAATTATTTCATATTATGTTAGTGTGCTTATTTCGAATTTCAACCATAGATCAAACATTTTGCAAAATTGCAATATTTTTATTGCTTTGCGTTCCACCCAAAAGTAATGAGTTTGAAGGCGAGATCATCCCATGTAGCGACTTTCGTCTCGGCACATCCCAACCTTGCGGCTAAGTGACCAGGCTTTTGACACCCCACAGAGACTAGTATCGAGAGTCATGGACCTTCGGTTTCAAAACTCTTAGATTTTCCGTATATACATAAAATCACAACTTAAAATGTAATAGTCTTAGTTCAAAAGCATATTTAAATTTAAGAAAAAAAGATTTTCTCAATATTTATTAAATCACATATATTACACTTAATATAATTATTCATCCTTTAAACTAAGGAAATCCTCGACCTTTTAGAAGGCTGCAACATCGGTTGTGAGCCGGCAAGATGCAATAAACTTTTATTAGCCCATAATTTTTATTATTATTATTACCTCATTTGTCATTTGTCATTTTTCATTTTCATTTTCATTTTCATTTTTTTTAACACTTTATATTACCATGATATAGACAAAATTTCTTTTTAGAAAATTTAAGTATAAATTTGAACTAAAATTATTGATATCGATCATACTTCAAAAATTGTTGATTTAAGTTTAATTTTTGAAGAGAGCACCTATTATTAGTCCGGTTAGAAGCTTATGGGAGAGAAAAACCACAAACTACACTTATGAGCTCTTAAGATTTCCAACTAATCCTTGTTTAGCATCTAACTCATAATTAACTCTATCATTTCTCGTTCTTCGCAAATTTAAAATATTTAATAAAAAGATCCGCGAATGCTTAGTCTAAAAGTTAAGGGACAAGCTAGAGCTCAACACGCTCGATCGAGTCAAAATTTATTCTTATTCTACCCAGCAGGAAAGTCAATAATTTAAGGAACAAGCTAAAGCTCAATAACGCTCGAGAGTCGACGCGCGCATTTATACACTTATTCTACCCAACAGACAACTCACAAATGGTGACTAAAACCACTTATTTTACTTTTGATTTGTATTGATTTTTTTTTTTCATTTTTTTGGTATTTTGGTGGTAAAAACGGGATTACGTGAAAACAACGACTGCAGGCACAATCAAATCGAAAGATCCCCCCATACTAGAATTAAACATTGTCCTCAATGTTTTAAGAAGGGTCTCTACGTAAATCCTAAGCCGTTTATTAAGTATGCTTAAAGATAAACGTTAGTCGATAAGATTAGGATATTGGATTCCCATAATGAAGCTGAGGATGTGAAGCTCGAGTGAACGAAGGACAAAACCATGAGCACGAGAGGCTTCAAAATCCGGGGCAATCCTGGACATACAACACAAAACACAAAACACGAGAAAGGAAGAGGCGAGCCTCCTCACAACACACTTATTCATTACTACTATTATAATTATATTAGGATAAGCATGGGTTGCCACCCACGAAGCGCTTGTTTAAGGTCACTAAGCTTGACCCGTCCCCCGAATTGAGTTGTTCATGGGGGATAAAAATGGAGACATGGAACATCCAAAACACGGATGTCCTCTCCATAAGAGCAAGGAAAAATCTCCATCGGGCTTTCAAAAATATTAATGACTTTGAAAGCTTTAGAGTCCCGATGAGATAATTCCGGTAGCAGTGAATGAACTCCTTTAGAAATGAGAATCCCGGGGTTGAAAACTTTTTCCTCATTTTCGGATGAAAACGAGAGTAAAGTTCCGGACCCGGGAATTTCTATGTGGAAAGGAAGTTCATGATCAGAAAGAGGAGGATTAAAATCCTCAAGAATTAAAGAAGCATTAGATAAGGATATCTTCTTTACATTCTTATCCAGTGTTACTCGATTGGTGACTTCATAAAGGTTCTCATAAACGAGTATACCCGGATTGAATACTTTGTCCTTGTATCGGTTGAAGTTAAAGTATCAACCTTGGAAAAATCCTCATAGAGAACCGAGTCACCCTCGAGGAAATGAAGAAGGAAACTACTTGATCTAGTGGAATCAAGTTCATCAACCAAGAGTTTAGAAACTTTGATTTTATTTTCCTTAGAGTCAAATGGATCATCATAAAATATTTTCCCCATTCATCATTATCGGTCTTGAGATCAAAAAGATCATCATCGGCATCATCATATCTTGGTGGAGATGAGTAATTAAGAGTATGTTCATCGGTGAACATCTCAGGAATGGTATAAATAAGATCGTTATTAGGAGAATTTTCTGCTAATGGATCACGGTTAAGCAAATATTCGATCTCTCTAATAACGACTTCCAGAGTCATGTTATTATTTCCCGGTGGAAATGACTCAATAAGAGCGAGTTCATCGGCGAACTCCTCAAGAGAATAATCACTAATCTCAGAAGTTGTGAGACTAGGAGAAGAAGAAGTGGTACTGCCACTTAATGGATTGACATTAGGAGAGGGAGGGAGATCCTTGGTAGAATCAAGATTTAGCAATTTCTCAATTAGAACAATGTCTCCCTCCAGATCAAAGATATCATCTTTAACTTCTGGTGAAGTTAAATCGGAAGTGAGTGTGTTGGGTTCTGAAGAAAAAGTGAGATTGCCACTCAGTTGATTTGTTATTTTCTCATTTGCGAACAAGTCTTCAAGATAATCTTTGTATGAAATATTGTAAATATCAATCATGTTGATTGATTTTATTTGATGTTTATTAGAATAACTTGAAGTGCCATGTTTCATATTCAAGATTAATCTTCCGTCACCGTCACAGAGAATCAATTCTTCTCCGTGCACGTCAATCAAAGCACGAGCGGTCCTTAAGAAAGGTCTTCCTAAGATAAGGGGAACTCGAGGATCACTTTCATAATCGACGATGACGAAATTAGCAAGGAACGTGAATCTTCCTACCAAAACAAAAATATCCCTTGCAATTCTAGCTGGTGTACAAACCAACCGATTCGCTAATTCAAGGGTCATTCGGGTGGATATAAATTCAGATAAACCTAACTTTTTCCAAACCGAGAGTGGCATCAAGTTGATACTGGCACCTAGATCGGCTAAGGCCTTGCAATTGAGCTCACTAAAACTACACAGAATGAGAAATTTCCCAGGGTCTCCAAGTTTCTCGGGTAACTTCTTAAGTATAACCGCTAAGCAATTTTCATTGAGGGGTGTATTTGCCAGTTCTAAAAGTTTCTCCTTATTGGAAAGGAGATCTTTAAGCATTTTCTGGTACTTCAGAATTAGAATTAATGCATCAGCAAGATAGATATTGATGTGAAGTTGTTTGAACATTTACCAAAACTTATGAATTTGTTTTTCATCTTTGTCTTGCTGTTTTTCCTTATTCATCCTTGAAGGATAAGGGATATTGGGGTGAAGAGGATCCCTTTTTGGCATCTCATAAAATTTTTGTGAAGGAGCTTGAGGTTTTTGGACAAGAGGAGGTGGGACCTTAATGGTATAGTCAACGAGTTATGGGTCCGTTAACGTCTCCTCTACTCGTTCTTCCTCCTCCGGATTAATAAATAGAGGAGGCATTAGAACAGAAGGTCCATCTAAAACAATACCACTTCGGGTGGTGATGGCTTTCAATTCACCTTTCGGGTTAGCAATGATGTTGCTAGGGAGTGGTCCCGAACCCGAAGAAGAAGTGGTGTTCATTTGAAAGAAACTAGCCATCATGTTCTTAAGCTTATTGGTTTGATTTGACATTGTAGCTTGCATTTCATTTCTTAATTCTGATTTTAAATTACCGATATGATTTCTCATAGCTTGCATGCTAGCCTCATTTTTTTCTTAAATTTATCTAATTCACTCAAAGTAGTAACTTGATTTTGTTGAGTCAGGGATTGATAACTCGAATTTCCTTTGTTTTGATTGTAACCTTGATTGTACCGGTTTTGATTATTTTGCTCATATGGTTGAGCAAAACCCGGTGGTCGAGTTTGGTTAGCAACACTTGGAGGACGGTATCCGGTATTTCCCTGATTGTAGTTAACTGCGGTGGCTGAAACATATCCTTGGATATTTTCGTAATAACTTGAAAAAGTGTTGCCATCAGTGGCAGGACACTGTCGGTAAGAATGAGCACCGCTACAAGTAACACAAGATTCCTCAACAGCTTTTACGGAAGCTGGAGCTGGGGTTACTTGATGTTGTTTAAACATCGCGTTCATCGCACTAGTCACGACACTAGCTACGACACTTGCTATCTCTGAGGAATCGACATTACTTGTTTTCACTTGAGAAACAATCGGTTTATTTCTTGAATTACAAACTTTTGATTTTTTTTCAATGATTTTCAACACATCTTGTGCACTTCTTTCCAAAAGATTGCCACCGGCGGCAGAATTTAAAGAATCTTGTTCGGATGGGTTTAAACCATTGTCGAAGGTATCGAGTTGATGCAATTCGGTAAAACCGTGATGGAGGCATGCTCGAAGGAGATCCTTGAATCGGTCCCATGCCTCACTAAACGTTTCCTCAAACTTTTGATTAAAATTTGAAATTTCATTCCGGAGATTTGTTGTTTTTGAGGGAGGAAAGAAATGGTTAATAAACTTGGACACAAGATCGTCCCAAGTGAGAATAGAACGAGGAGGTTCTTTGTCGAGCCAAATCCGGGCTGGACCATCGATAGAAAATGGAAAAAGCATAAGCTTAATCGAGGACTCGGGCACATCTTTGTACTTCAACGTAGAAGTAATCTTGTTAAAATATCGAATATGAGCATGAGGATCTTCTTTCTCAAAACCAAAGAATTTTTTTGAAGTTACATGATTGATTAGACTATGCTTGAGCTTGAAATGCTCAGCGGGAATGGGTGGTACTACGATTGCCTCCGCATAACCCTCGGTGGGTGCACGGAGTAATTCCGCCATAGTACGTTGATCGGCCATCGTAACTACGGGAACTTCTTCAAGAGCGAACGGTTCGACTCTTTGTTTTGAACGTCTACGGTTACGACGTTTCGGATTCGTAGAAGTAGGATTCGTAGAAGGTTCACCAACGAATTTTGAAGAAGAGCGAGTTTGCATACACTAAAAACAAAATAAAAAGAAAAAATATTTTTGTAACTGATAATCGAACAAGTGTACGGTAGCTCTTTAGAAAACACACAAAGAAGTGGAGGAGAGGGAAAGTGAAAAGCTATTAAAAACCTTCTCCTTTTGGGTCGAAGTTCGTTGGATCGACCCTCCTTATACCTCTCTTATAGTTTGTAATCTAAAGGTGAGTGACTTCGATCAATTTAGGTATATATAAATAATATATATAATATACCACTTATATTAACCAAACCAAATCAAGTGACCCTTGAAAAGGTTTAAAGAAAGAAAATCAATGAAATCCGAGTAGTATATGATATTCCCGGGTCGTTTTCCCGACGAGGAGTGCAAATTTAAGAGTCGAGAGTCAGTTTGATATTTGATGTTTGAATGACAAAGATTTTGATTGGATTTTATAATTCTACAGGAAAAAGCAATTAAAAGCAAGCTAAGAACGAAAGCAATTAATGATTTAAACCAGTGACGATAACGGGAATCCTAAAAAAAATGCGACTTAAAACCCTAAATTATCAAAATTTAATCCTAAAGTGATTTTTTAACTTTTAATAAATCCTAAATAACTAAAATGAAAGAATAAGCAAAGACAAACCTAAAACGAAAGCATATAAAGCTTAAAAACACGAAAAATGTTAACGGGATTCAATCCTTCTTTAAAAAATCAAAATCTAAAATTTTAACCCTACGAAAGCAAATCTAATTTTCTACAGTCCTATTTGATAAAAGAAAATTTTCAAAAAAAGAATTAAAAACGATTTGTATCTAAATTAAATATTA
>BQNB010032983.1:17164-52720 GCA_026074375.1 Tanacetum coccineum | reverse complement strand
TCACTCCTCAAGTACCCAACTTAAGAGTTTTTCTTCACTATGTCAACAAGCTCCCTTTATGCGGATAAAACCGTACACGTCTGATGTGTCATCGTGTAGGTTGTTATTTTATTTATTCAAGTTTTACATTTATATTTTGCCGACTTTACCTAAAACAACACTTTAATGGGCAGTGTGCCCGATCATATGTAGTTTCGTTGGTAAGTAGGGTGTCGATCACTAAGAGCGAGAACGTTAATCTTTTATTCTATCAGTATTTTGGTTAGCTAAATTAAGTCAATTTAAACTATGTTAATTCTAGTATATGTTAAACCTATGCTAAACCTATGTTAATCATAATTCTAACAAATAAAAGGGGGGTTTACAGTCTGAGAGACTAGCATAGGTTTTGTGGTAAGTTAGATCAATTTAAGACACAATAACACACGCAAGTAAATAATCAAAAGATAGAAGAGCAGTCTAGCCAAATATAAGAAAACTATATTAACCATGATTAATCCAATTAAAACACAAGTTTGTTTATTTTAGTGCAACGAGTGCTTATCTCGAGGCGACATATCATTCCAAGATTTAGGTGATACTTCTTCCTAAAACCTAGACATGTAGAATTCTGTCACAATTAAACGCATTCGCATAAAGCATCCTATTTACTGATTATAATATATCTTAGGAGATTAATAATGGTGATCTTATTAAACCCTAGCTCATGGAGACTTTACCCACTTACTACTTAATGGCTCTTTATATACTAGTAGTCCACCGTCTGAGTCTTTACCAAAAGAATCAGTACGTTATTTGTTGATCCTAGGTCACCTGCTAGTCCAACTTGTTCACATAAACCAATGGTAAAGATAGGTCAATATTTGTGATCCTATTACTCTAGATACATAAATTGCAGATATAGAGAACCATCCCGGCATCTAGCTAGCGAGATATTTTGCATTCCTAGATCCAGTTGAATGATGGGTCGCATACTTAAGCACATAAACAAGTATAAATTGATAAACATAATCAACGATCAGCGATAAATTAAGCAATTGATATAAACAAACCAAACATTTAAATATTCATAATCATGTTTAGTACCGAAGGGTATTAGCCCTAAATCATCATAATCAATACAAGAATAATTCAACCAAGGTAAACTAACCGAGTTAAATGAATGATACCAAAAATCAAACTATTACTAGAGTATAGGAGATTACTAGGTGTTTCCTTTGGAATTAACAGCTTTGCTTGACCTCTTCGTACAGCTCATCTTGTCTTTTTGAAAATCGACTTTTGTGTTAAGGTATTGAAAAATATGACGCCAAGCACACCTACAACACGACGTTTTAGGTTTTCTATTTATATTGTCTAGAATTTGGTCGATACACCGTATTGGTTGAAGTCAATACGGCGTATTGGAAGTTTCTTGGAGTAGGGACCACGTTCAATATCTTCCAGAATCTTCATATACTATACCTTGAATACGGCGTATAGAAGTCTTCTGGATACGGCATATTGGTCTTTAGTTCTTCGTGGTTTCTTGTAAAGTGCAGACACAGATACGCCGTATCTTCCTTGATGGATACAGTGTATAGAATGTCAGAATCAGTTTCTTTAGATTTCTTCGTTTAAGCTTCAAAATGCGCGCCTTTTAGCTAATCTTCACAAAGTACTTCATAATTACTGCAAATCTCAAATATAAACGATTAAGTAACAATTCTTGCAATAGTTATATAAAATAGGTAATTTACATGGGATAAATGATGCTATAAAAGTGATGTTATTTGATTTCACCAAATATCCCCCTACTTGAATCATACTTGTCCTCAAGTAGCCTTTAGAAATTTAGGAAAATGTATCCCTAAGAATTTTTCCGTTAAGCATTTATCGTTTAAAAATCAGTATCACACAAACCAAACACCCACAAAATAAAGATGAAAATCACTCAAATCACACACACACACAAATCTATGTGGTAACATGTAACTAATTCGCTCAATTGCTCGGTCGTGACGAGTATTCTATCATAGGCTTGGCAAGGATACACATCTCCACCACTAAAGCAAAGGAGTAACAAGTTTATAAAGGTAGATTGGGTTTAAAAGGCTTAAAGGGCTTAATCACTCTTTCTAATCTCTATCGATACCAATATTCCAGAAAAGGTGACAAAATCACACATACACACCCATAACGATGGGATAGACACATATGACTGCATTTGAATCTTAACCCGAATAAGCTAAAGAATAGGACTAGTATTCTTTACCAAAAGTCGTAAACCAGCAAAGGCGACAAACCATATATACACATCCATAAAAATGGAATAGACATACATGATTGCATTTAATTCCCTCACTCGAGTAAAACTAAAGGTTAGGACGAAGAATGATATAGGGTATGAATCTTCTAATCTTTTCACCAAAAAGTAATAAACCAACAAGGCGGACAAAATCACACATACATGAACGTAATGACGGAATAGACACATGTGATTGCTCACATCCTCATTCGAATAAAACCTGAGGGTTAGGTATTAGGAAAGGGAAATAATTGTTTTTAAATAAAAATATACAAAACAAACAGATTAAGTCCAAAACAAATAAGGTACAAGTTGCTAGATACTTTCCCAACCGTTTCCATGATAAAGACACAAATCATAGGCTACTCCATGTTTAGTAGACACAAAACAGACTCGGAAAATGTCTTCGATCAAAGATAAATGAAAACAACCCTTAGTTGGCGTTCTCGTAAACGTCAACATCCATCATCCATACTATACATACTTTACAAGACAAGTGGCGATATCTACCACTTTTTACAAAAACTTTTTAACATCGAGATTGATTTGAATAATAACGTACAACGAATAATCGATCCTTCAGTAATATTTTTTAATAAATAAAAAAAATGTAACATTTTATAGAAAAAAAAAAAATTTAAACAAAAAATAAAAAAAAAAATATTTAAAGAAAAAAAAAGTAAGAAGAAAAAAAACGAGACAAAAAAGGAGGAGTGGTAAGGGGCGGGGGGGGGCGACCGGCGGGCGGGGGCTGCTGGGGTGGGGGGGGTTGACAGCGGTGGGGGGGGGATAGAGATACTCTCAAATTTCGGGGACGTCTATATGGCGATATCTTTTATTAAATAAAAATTTCATCAGTCTTTAAGTTTTCACGAACTGAGTAGACTATTCAACTATGATCTAAGTACTAGCCTGATCATCTATTCAATATGTGTTCGCGCGTAGTCGGCGCTTATTTTCTTTCTGCGACTCCTTATTAGTCTACTGATCTTCTCTTTTTTCTAGTTATAGCTACGAGCAAAACGATAGCACACGACACTCTACGCGAGATCGATCACTTCTTTCACACACTTCACGATCAAATAAGTCTCCGACACTCAAACTTCTTCACTACATTCATTGACATTGCTTCTTACAAGGCACATAACTGATATCACAATAACGTGACACCTGATGCGGTAGTAAAAATACATAAGTTTGACTACTTTTTACATTCCCATTGCAATGTGCAATTTTTCCAACTATACCAAAGATAGAAAATGACACAAGACACATAAAATACATACTTTACACTAAATCAACTGGCAACTGATAAATGGACTTAATCTAACAGGGTTGGCTAAGGTGTAAAGGTGTAACGAAACAAATAGTTAGTGAAAACATGAATGGTTAAACATGTTTTTCTAGGGGAATCTTACTCTTGGGAGGGTGGGAGAGGCGGAGGGAGAGGGGAGGGAGGGAGATAAAATAGGAATTTTATTCACTTCTATATATATTATCTATTAATACATCTTAAAGGGTGTTGTTTAGTTTTTAACACAACATAAAGGCTATGTGTGATGCCGATATGGTACCTATTTAAACAAGGGTACTCCATTAAATCCATAGTATCATTATTGTGTTTCGAATAATAAACCAAAGCCCAAAGTTCTAAAAAGTCTACAACATCACTAAAATGCACAACTCATATTTTTGTGAATCTAGGTAAATATTCTAAAGCGGAAAGGTTGTGCTTGGAATCCTCAGGGCAATAGACTAATATAGAGGGAGTGGGGGGTGGGTTTTTAAATGGTGGGTGCAGTATTAACTATACATTTCACAAAATATGCTCGAAGATAGATTTTTTAAATTTAAGCATAATTAAGCATTTTATTGTAAAAAAATAGGAACATAAGGTTCTAATTCTCCTCCCCTTACTTAAATTATACAATGCCCTCGTTGCATAAACAAAATATTAAAAAACGGGAAATAAAAAATTAGAACAGAAACCCCTTGACATTCTTCTCGTAGATCTCTAATTTATTTATGAGCAAGAATGTGTGTTGTAAATGCGTCTGAATTCCAGCATGACTATAACACACATAAGATTCCAGATTATCGATACTTCACCAATCATTTTCGATTTATTTCCAACTAAAGAAAACCTTGCAATCCTATCTCGGGTATCCTACGGTTAAAAAAAATAAAAACACCAACTGTATAGGCATTCGATACGCCGTATCCCAAATATCAGATATAACAATTCTCATATGGAACCTTAACAAGTATCTGAAAACGGTCACTGCTAAATACGCACCGTATCATAATAATGGAATGACCCATAACATAAAACTGAAAATAATGTTTTAAATTGCAAAAAATAAAAAAATCTCTAGATTAATACGTCCGTGTGACAACCATAGACTTTACAGTTATCAAACAGTTACGATGACTATGGTGTCTGTTGCAAAGTATGGTTTATGTGATTCAATGTATTTATATGTGTTTTTATGTGTTTATGGGGTATTGGTAACCAATCTATTGAGTGAGATCATCTCAATAAGATTATAATGATGGGAAAAAAATTCCTTTCGTTCACTTTTAAGTGACAAGGAAAATAATTATTGGAAATTTAGTGATTTGTCTTTAACGTGTAAGTATATATATACGTATACGTATTTTGTGTTAGTTATTTAAGATAGGTTTAGCGTTTAGAGTGTTAGATTAAGAAATGTAAAATTTCTATTTTTAGAAAGTTAGGTTGGAAATGAATAATTATTTTTAGAAAGTTAGTAAACTGCGTTAATACAAAAAGGAAGAGTTAAATTAATTAAAGTTTTTATAAAAACTTAAGGTTTTAATTGTAAATATAAAATAAATAAAAAAAATAAAAAAAATATATATATATTATATTTCGGCCGGTTAAGGTTTTAAAAAAAAATATATATAATAATAATTAAATTACATATCCTAATTCTAATCTAAAACCTAGTTAGACTTAGACTAAAACTCTACCTAGGTGCCTATAAATAATAAACCTAGAACCCTTAATCCCCATTATACTTGGCCGGCCATAAGGAGAGAAAAAAAGAGGAGACGAAATTTTTTTGGGTTTCGCTTTAAGGTACGATTCGACTTTTAATTCTCGTACGTCTAATTTTCCTAGTAACTTAAATTGTGATGGATTTAGGTTTAAAAATAGGGTTATAAATTAGGGTAATTAATTTCCAGAAAGTTTATGATATTATGATGTTAGCTTAATCATTAGATTAATTAGATTAGCGATTTGAGCATGCGTTAGGGTTTAGATCACTCAAATTAGATGCGTAATTCACTGCAGAAAGTTAGGCAGTTTTGTAACGAGCATAACTCGGTCATAAAAGATCAAATAAATAATTTACAACATACTGGAGATAACCTCAGAGAGTCTACTTTCTAGAAAATCCGGCCTCATAAGTTTTTATGGTCGGGAAGTGGGTCAAATGGTCAATACAAAATCAGTGTGTAAAACAGTGACGGATTTCAGTTTTGATTTTGATTTTTCTAAAAATACTTAGACACTGAGTTAGAGGCTCTAAATCACGTGGAAGTTAGTTCATATATTGTGTGTGACCTCTGAATTTTGGCTAAGGTCAGAGAGGGGTTTAAGTTGGGTAATTAATGCCATACTTTTTAAAGGTCAGATTCTGGACGAATTTTAAACACTTTGGATTAATGAATTTTTTTGGGATATTTATAGAAGGGTAGTGACTTTGGGAGAGCTATGAGAGGTTCATAGGACATATATGTAGCATGGTGAATTTTGGTTTGAATTATGGGAGTGTTTAAGTAGTGCGTTTAGGGCACGCAAGTGAGAGTAAAATTCTGCGTAAAACCAGAAAGTGTTAAGTGTAACGTTTAGGTGCAAATAGTAAATGTAAGATTTAATAAGGTTATAAAACAAGTGTAGGGCTATGATAGATCACATAGGCATCCATCATAGTTGAGGTTACATCATTTTGGGTTGAATGCCTATTTGATGGTAACTTATTTTGTGCTTATATTGTTTAGATTGTTCGTGTTATTTGTGAAGAGTTTGTGGATTTGAAGCTAGCAATCAGGTGAGTTTCATAGTCCCATTTTTAAATGTCTTTACATTTTGGGATGAAAATGATGCTTGTGATCTAAAGATGTTTTGAATGCTGTGATTATGTGGTTAATGGTGTATGGACAATATGTTACTGTTATATGACTTATTGTTGCATGTTGAATGTGATATTGGTGTTATCGTCTACTCATGTAGGCAAGACTTGGGATTTATCCCGAGTGTGATCAATTGGAGTGGGTTTTGTGGTATGCTTCATGGCTTAGTGATCAATTGGAGTAGTTTGTGATTAGTTCGGTTAGGAGTGGTCTTTACTACTCAACTCAAACCAACGGAAGGGTTGAAATATTACTCAATGATGTGTGGTCCAGGCCTAAGTATAAGTTCCAGCTGGTAGACTTTTAGGTGCGTAAGTGACATATGGATCGGGGGTAACGTTCCTACCCAATTGTTGTAATGGATCAGGGGTAACGTTCCTACCCAGTTGTTGAAATGGATTGTGGGTAACGTTCCTACTCAGTATGTGCATTGCATGTTAGCATAATTGTCCTATAATGTTTTGATAATCGCAGTAATTGGTTTTGAAAAAGTAACAATGTGAGTCTTAAACCTATGACTCTCACCAACCTTTATGTTGACGTTTTAAGCATCATTTTCAGGTGAGCATGGTGGAAATAAGATTGAAAGAAGTGGCTAGTAAGAGACCATAGGATGTCATGAAGATTTTTATTTCTTGTCTTGAATTTTTGCATTGATCGAATTTGGATAATTGTTGCATGTCTTTCTATTGGCGAGAACTTCCGTCTCATCGATAAAGATGCCTTATGGATTTTTGGTTAGGTTTTGGGTATTGTTATGACACTATGTGTCTTTGCTTTACTTTAGCTTTCATTTTAGTATTCTCTATAGAGACACCGGGTGTTGTGATGATATCCATTCCTGTTTACGCCTCGCGTTTCCGCCTTGGCGGGGTGTGACAGATTGGTATCAGAGCCAGGTTATAGAGAACTAGGTGGTTGAGCCTAGACTATAGCTGACTATAGCTTAGGGTCCCTCATATAGTTTCATTTTAAGGCATAAGTGTTTGTGTATGTATATGTCGTATGTTCCCGCTACTTTAAAGCTTTGAAATTCTTCCTATTTTGAATTACTACTATATAATATGAAATATATACTTTTTCATTATGGGGATCTAATAGTATATACCCCTTTGTTATTGTTTTAAGCATGCCTTCCTCTATCCTTAAAGGATATCGTTGGGAGATTGTTTACCTCGCTGGACCCGCGGAGTTGGGTGACTTTTGAGAGAGAAAATTCAAACCCAAGCGAGGCCCAACATAAGTTTATTTCGTTTTCTACCTCTCGAGCGTCTAATATATCGAGGATTGATTTTATATTTTGGGTCACGATGTGACTTCTATTTCGTTTGGTCGATTGGGATTTTATGGTTCGTTAGATGGATTATCATGTTTGAGTTATATTTGGATTATTATTAAGTGCTATGTGGTAGATGTGTGTTATCATTGAGATGTGTGGTCTTGGAAGTAAGTACACGTGTGAAAAAGGTGCAATTATAATTATGGTCGCGAACATAATTATAAAGGCAACACACACGTGGACTTGTGACTTTGATTGCATTGATCATTGTTGCTTGTATGTATTATGTAAGGATGTAAGTCTGGATAGTTGTGTAGATGGTAGTGTAGATGTGATGTGAGATCCTGTTGAGGATGGTTGTGTGGTTAGAGAATTCCTCTCTTAACCGATTGGGCGATTATATTAGGTTGGGTTGCGTAGATGGTAAGGTTCCTTTCACATCTGTTGTTTTGCGGATACATCGGATACCTGTTGATATTGTCATCGTGATTCTTAAGTTGGTTCGTTCTACTCGTTGTTCGTTGAGAGATCCAACGCTCGTGTTGGTATACCAGAGTGTTATTATAGAACTGGTGTTCTATGTTCTCCGTTCGACGTTTTGATTGTTTTCCTTTGTCCAAGGGTGACGATACTTTTTGGTTTGGTTCTAAGACCGTTGGTATGGATGAGTCCTTATGGTTTGTTTGGTTTGCAAGAGTTCCTGTCGTGTTCGTTTTCAAGTAAATTAACATTTTGGTATTGGAATCCCTAAGGTATTTTGGGAGTCTATTTTGCTATCATGATGTCTTTTGTTGAGCTCATAAATTTCCTTTTCTCAAAGTAATTTTGTTGTAGTCGATTTCATATCGTTTAGGTGTTAGATAACTTCTTTCGAAAATAATTATATAAATAACTAATTGCGGACACATTTGTTTTAACCATCTTTTGATTTCTTTTATAAAATCATAATTAAAATAAGTTTATGAAAATTTTATTTAAATTTATTTTTACACTTAAAATTATTGGCATTACTAACTAAGGTGATTCTATTGTTTTAAAATGATTGGTATAAGGTTATGAGGGAAAGTTTCCTTGGGTAAAAAGTCGGTTTTGGAACAAAGGTTCTTAATCTTTTAATTAATGGGTCGTGGTACGTGGTAATATTCATTGGGTATTTCTAGCATCGTTGATGCGTTTGTTAGGTTTGAGGTTCGTTCGTTATGTCGATGTTTATATTCGGTTGTTTCTTCTTTTGGGATTGTGTGATTTTGGGTCCATACCAATTGGTGCATGTGAAGTTTGGTATTTCTTCATGGCGTGGTTCTAGAGTTGATGGTAGGTCATGTCTTCTGAGTGGTGTGATTGATGGTAGCGAAGCGAATAGAATTATTCGCGATTCCAAGTTAGAATTTGAGAATTCTCATTTTACTTAGTACCTCTTAGTTATGGGAGCGTTGATGTAGCCGTATGAGAGAATTAGTTGTTGAGGTATAAGGCTGGGATGGTATGCCACAAGAAGGTAGTTAAATTACCTTAGTGAGCTAAAAAGTGTTTAAGGTTAGTAAGTAAACGAACTAAAGAGGATGCGAGGTCTCGTAGGAGTACCAAAGCATATGAGTCAAAATTTAGTGATACTTTAGTAGTATGTGAGCTTCTCGAAGTGTTTCTCATGATTTAGTGGGTTTTACCCCTCGTCGTAGAATAGGATTTCGTATGGAAATAGTACAAGGAGCGACGCCGATTTGCGAAGGCTCGTGTCATTTAACGTTTTTTTTAGGAAAGCAAGAGGTGTGGAACGATTGCAGGAGTTGCAAGGTGAGGGTTGGTTCGAATGGCAACTTGTTGTGGGAAGCGTCTGTATTGCTTGGTAGGAAGTAAGGTGGGTAGTGTGAAATGTGCATAGATTATCTCGAGAAGAGTGAGATAGAAAATTCGTATGTGATGTCACCAATAGAGGGTGCACGAGGATGACGTAGCTAAGACTGTTTTTAGGATGCGTAATAGACACGTTGAAGTTTACGGCTATGCCTTTTGGGTTAACCTATGCACCAGCGGTTTTCATGGAGTTAATGAGCCAAGTGTGCATGGTTGTATATAGACAAGCTAGTTAACGTATATATACAAATGATATTTTAAACCGACCCGAAGTCTAAGGAGGAGTACGAGTCGCACGTGAAGATAATCGTGAAGTCACTAAAGGAAGAGAAGATGTACGTGAAGTTTTCCAACAACGTGGAAGTGGAGCAAAGAGAAAGCTATCTAGACGTGGAAGGAATAAATTGTGTAATGAGCCGATCTTGGCATTACCGGAAGGAGCAGACGATTTCGTAGTATATTATGACGCGCAAAGTAAGGATTTAGAAGCATGCTTGGAAAAAAAAGGAGAAGGTGATTGCTTGTACGTCGCGACAACTGAAGGTTCTTATAAAGGATTGCATGGCTAACGTGGTAGGTTTTGCCTTATAATGCTAGAGGCATTAAGTGAACGAGACGTGGAGAGTGATCTATACGGATCATAAACGTTTCCAACACACTTTCAATTAGAAGGATTGAACATGAGGCAGAGTCGATGGATGAAGTTATTTAGTGAGTACGGTTTCGAGGCCAAGTACCATCTGGGAAAGGCAAATGTAGATGTTGTACCGTGGAGTAGGAAGAAGGAGTGAAGCCAAGAATGAGTTCGAGATAGATATACGACGATCCGATCTAGGTTTGAGAAAAGGGTGTTGGTGGTACAAGATAAGATGTCCAAAGCAAAGAACGCGTCAACGTAAGATGTTGCGTAGCTTGGACCAACGAGTGTGAAAAGAGATGGAGGGTGGTTCATATTGGTTAGACAAGGTTCAGACCTCCATTTGGAGAGATGTAAAGACCTTGGCTATTGAAGAGGTGTATACGACAAATATTGATCCTCCTGGAGGGATACGATAGTTGTGTGGGTTTAAGGTTATAATGATGTTGAGTATTCGGGGTCTATCAGGATTGTTGCTACAACCTGAGTTACCCGAGTATAAGTGGGAAAGGATGACTAAGGATATTGTTGTCAAGTTACCAAGTTTGAGTAGTGGATACGATGCGATTGGGTGTAGTCAATGGACTGACTAAGTCACCCCATTTCTAGCTATGCTTAGGACGTGTATAGTAGATATTAGAGGTAGTTGGGATACTTATCTATTCGTGAGATGAGTTTTTCCTTAAGGTGGGGATTATCATTCATGTATGGATGTGCTTCATTTGAAACATAGTATGGAAAGGAATGCAGGTTACCGTTTTATGGGCCATAACTGGAGAGAGTGAGTTGAATGGATCGAATTTGGTGCAAGAAACAACCAACAAGATAGTGGTAATACGAGAAAGGCTTGAGGCAGCCAAATTGTCGAAAAAGTTAGCTTGGTAGTAGTGGGAAACTTTTGAATTAATGCAGGTAGGTTATGGGTGGTTGAAGGTCTCACCTTGGAGAGGTAGTACGTTTAGAAAGAAAGACAAGTTAGAACCGAGTTATGTAGGACCATTTGAGATCCTTGGATGGATTGGGCCTATAGTTCGGTTGAGAATTTTTGTCTTATAAATTGAGTATCCACACTTGTTCGTTGAGCAAGGAATCATTGGGAGTTTTAGTTGAAGTTGGGTACGTAAGGTTTCTTGTAGACCTTAGTATGCCCTTAGATGTGTTTGTGATTTTGGATTAAAGTTATTTTATGAATAAACTCGAAGTCGAGCCGATTCTTTAAAAACGTTGGGCTTTGTAACAACTTATAACTTGGTTTCAAGACAGTTCTTGTTTGATGAGTTGCGAGACCGGGTTGTAAATGACGTTGTTACACAACTTAAGGTTTTTAACGAGTTTCCTTGATGACGGGCGAGGTTCAGGTAGACGGATGTTTCTTTTCGTGTGGAGTTGTTGTGTTTCTAATTGCACCCTTGCGAGGGTAAGCAAAGTCATTAGCAGTTGGATTCTGATTGTAGAAGTTGGATGTGATTATGGTTGACAAGACTCTTTGTTTTGTCAAGGAACCGTTAAGTTTGTGGACCTAGAGGTCATGAGTTAAAGCATAATATGATAGTATTAGCGAAAGTTCGTGGGGATTCGAAGCGTGGTCCTGAGTTTACTTGGGAACGCAAGGATCAAATGAGGTCTAAGTGTCCTCAGTTGTTTGTCGATAGTGCTAATGCCTCGAGTAGTTAAATCTCGAGACGAGATTTTCTCAAGGTGGGGATAATGTAACAACCATGACTTGAGCAGGTTAGTCAAACCGTTAGTGTTGACTATTGTGTCTGTTACAATGTATGGTTATATGATTTTATGTGATTTTATGTGGTTTTGTGCGTTTATGTGAGTTATTGGTAATCAATCTATTGAGTGTGATCATCTCAATGAGATTAGAATGATGGGGAAATTTGTTGAGTTCATTTCGTTCATTTTTAATGACAAAGAAATGATTATTGAGATTTGAGCATTTTCGTGTTAAGTGTGTAAGTATAAGTACGTATATGTATTTTCGTGTTAGTAATTTAAGATAAATTTTGACTTTAGAAGTTTAGTTGAGAAAATATAAAATTTCTATTTTTGGAAAGTTATGTTGGAAATGAAAACTTATTTTTAGAAAGGTAGGAAACTGCCTTTATGCAAAAAGGTTTAGCCAAATAAGTAAAAAAAAAATTATAAAAACTTAAGGTTATATTTGCAAATATCTAATAAAAAAAATAAAAAAAAAAAAAATTTTATTGGATGAATAGTGTTCCGAATTTTAAAAGAAAAAAAAGAAAAAAGAAATAAAATACTAATCCTGATCTAATAACTAGTTAGAGTTAGTTTATGACTCTCCTAGATGCCTATAAATACAAGATTAAAATCCCTAACCCTCTCCATTCATAAAATTCGACCGGTCATAGAAGGAGGAAGCAAGGAACGAAATTTTTTTTGGTTTGATCTTAAGGTACGATTCGATTTGTTAATTCTAGCTCGTTTATTTTACTAGTAACTTAGTTATGATGGATTAAGGTTTAAATTTAGTTTTATAAATTAGGGTATTTAATTTCCAGAAAGTTTATGATATTATGATGTTAGCTTAATCATTAGATTAATTAGATTAGCGATATGAGCATGCGTTAGGGCTTAGATCACTCGAATTAGGTGTTTAATTCACTGCAGAAAGTTAGGCCATTTTGTAACGAGCATAACTCAGTCATAAAAGATCAAATAAATAATTTACAACATACTGGAGATAACCTCAGAGAGTCTACTTTCTATAAAAGTCGGCCTCATAAGTTTTTATGGTCGGGAAGTAGGTCAAATGGTCATTACAAAATCCGTGTGTAAAACAGTGACGAATTACATTTTTGGTTTTGATTTTTCTAAAAATACTTAGACACTGAGTTAGAGGCTCTAAGTCACGTAGAAGTTAGTTCATATATTGTGTGTGACCTCTGAATTTTGGCTAAGGTCATAGTGGTGTCTAAGTTGTGTAATTTAATGTGTACTTTTAGAAGCGCAGATATGGACGAATTTTAATCACTTGGGATTAATGAATTTCTAAGGGTATTTATAAAAGGGTAGTGACCTTGGGAGAGCTTTGAGAGGTTCTAGGACATATTGTAGTTTGGTGATTTTGGTTTGGAATTATGGGAGTGTTTAGTAGTGCATTTCGGAACGCAAGTGAAAGTAAAATTCTGCTTAAAACCAGAAAGGTTAAGGAATAACATTTAAGTATAAGTTAATTGTGTAAGAATGGGTAAAGGTTTTAAATGATTATAGGACTATAATAGATAGCCTAGGTATCCATCATAGTTGAGTTACATCATATTGGGTTGAATGCCTAATTGATGGTAGCTAATAATGTGTTTAATTGTTGAGATTGTTCGTGAGATTTTGTGAAGTTTTGATTGGATCTTTTTGGAAGCTAAACTTCAGGTGAGTTTCATAGCCCTTTTTTCTTATGTTTTATTGGGGTGAAAATGATGCTATGTGTTAAAATGTTTTAGTTGCTGTGATTATTTGCTACATGTTATTGTTTCGTGATTTGTTCGGTTGGGAGTGGTCTTTACTACTCAACTCAAACCAACTGAAGGGTTGAAATAATACCTACTGATTTGTATGATACAAAAGCTCCATGGCTTAGTGATTCATTTGAGTCGGGTTTTGTGGATGCTCCCATGGCTTAGTGATTAATTGGAGTAGTTTGTGATTAGTTCGGTTGGGAGTGGTCTTTACTACTCAACTCAAACCAACTGAAGGGTTGAAATAATACTCAATGATGTGTGGTCCAGGCCTAAGTATAAGTTCTAAGTATAAGCTCTAGCTGGTAGACTTTTAGGTGCGTAAGTGACATATGGGATCGGGGGTAACGTTCCTACTCAGTTGTTGAAATGGATCGGGGGTAACGTTCCTACCCAGTATGTGGATTGCATGTTGGCATAAGTTCATATGTTGCATAATTGTCCTATATTGTTTTGATAATCGCAGTAATTGGTTTTGGAAAGTTTATAATGTGAGTCTTAAACCTATGACTCTCACCAACCGTTGTGTTGACGTTTTAAGCATCATTTTCAGGTGAGCATGATGGAAATAAGATTGAAAGAAGTGGCTAGTAAGAGACCATAGGATGTCATGAAGATTTCTGTTTTTATTGTCTTGAATTTTGCATTGTTTGAATTTGGATAATTGTTGCATGTCTTTCTATTGGCGAGAACTTTCGTTTCATCGATAAAGACGCCTTTTAGATTCTTGGTTAGGTTTTGGGTATTGTTATGACACTTTGTGTCTTTGCTTTACTTTAGCTTTCATTTTAGTATTCTCTATAGAGACACCGTGTGTTGTGATGATATCCATTCTTGTTTACGCCTCGCGTTTCCGCCTTGGCGGGGTGTGACAGATTGGTATCAGAGCTGATGGTTATAGAGAACTAGGTGGTTGAGCCTAGACTATAGCTTAAGGGTCCCTCATATAGATGCATTTAGGGCTTATGTGTAAGTATATACTAATTATGCTTATTTTCCCAAAGTTTCATAAAGTACCTCATACTATATACTATATATATAAGTTGAGTTTTTCTTTGTTATTTTGAGATCCGTATCCTGATATAGTCTATGTTTTGTGGTCTATTATAGTATGTCTCCCCCTATCCGTAGAAAGTATCGTGCTTCGGTGGCTTTTGCAACTGGGTGTAGGAGGATTAACAAAAGCAGACGGTGTAACCGCAAGATTCGAGTTCCCATTGCCATGTGGCCGTGTAGAGTTGAAGAAAAGATGACGTTGAAGGAGGTTGATGGACAAACAATCCAGGAGTTTGAAACGAAGATAATTGCCAAGGATGGCACTATCACCAGAGTTCCGGGAACATTTCAAGATTACGAAACGTCTGAAGAAGATTCAGTGGAACGACCAAGAAGACGCGACCTGTACGGATTTGTGGATCATCCACAACTTCAGCAAAGGAGTCACAGGAATGAGTTTGCACCACGTCGACTACCCCAGCCGGATGGTAACATGAATGGATGGTTATTAGAGGACGAGGACGAAGTTGAAAGGAATGAAGTGGATTCAACGGAAGACAAGGAGGTGATGGAGGTGCTTGTAAGCTACTTGGTTGCTTGCTTGTGATGTCATATGATGTGCTAGTGAGATTTTCATTGAGGTGTTTGATTGCTAGCTTGTGTAAAACTGGGTCAAAATGTAAAGAAAATTAGTGTCCGGTTGTTTTTCTTTCGGGTTAGGTTTAGGGGTTTTATAAATGTGGATTAGGGTAGGATCGATGGTAGATTAAGGTTTAGATTATGTGTTATGGACTCAATATTAGGCTAGGATTAAATGTTTAGGGCTTATTATAGTGTTATAGGGTTTAGTTTTATAGTTTGAAAGTGAGAATTTAGGTTTGGGGTTTAGTTTTTAGTTGAAAGTGAAATTAGGGTTTAGGGTTTTGTTTTATGATTTAGGGTTTTAAAATATGGATTAGGGTTAAGATTATGGTATATTAGGGTTTAGGAGTCATGAAATGGTATAAAGTTTAAACATGGTTTAGGAACTTAAATGACCTAATTATGTTTTTAGGCATGATTAGCTTGTACATTGTGTGTTTAAGACTTGTACATTGATTTGGAGGGAAAATATAATTCAAATATTGTGCATTGTAAACTTTTTACACATGCTTGAAGGTTTACACATTCATTTTTATATGTATACATTACATATAATTAGGGTGTTGATGTAAACGTTAACGTTTAATGCTTGTTTTGATATAACGTTTTGAAAAGTACGTTAAATGGTTAATGTACTTAGTAAAATTGATATTAAGATATAGACTTGAAATATTAGAATGTTTATATGATATAAACATAGATATATATGGCATTGATAGAGATTGCGTGAGCTCGTTTACTTTAGAGATGCAAGTTACGTTGCATAATGAGATAAAGCAAAAAAATTCCCTTTAAGAAGGTGATATATTCATAATAGATGGATATTACATTGCATCTAATTTAATAGATGGATATTACATTGCATCTAATTTAATAGATGGATATTACAGTGCATCTAATTTAATAGATGGATATATACATTGATGAAAATTACGGGTTGTTATATGGTAAGCTGAGATAATCTCGCGCCCGGCCATCCCACCATTTTGCGCATCTAAAAAAGGGAAACTTTGAAACATCATTGCAGCATATAAAGACATATTAACTTATAAAAACACATGCATATATCTACAAACTTGTTGCCACTTTAACCATGATAGTTGAGACTGGTAAGCCGAGAGAATGTCGCGCCCAGCTATCGCGTCATTTTGTGCATTCAAAAAGGGGAACTTTGGAACATTATCATAGCCAAATAAAATACAACTTCAAACAGCTTTTGTAATCATATATCATATACTAATTGATCTCAGAGACCTTTATAACCACAGATTATACAAACAATGTAAAACCAACACTTGTGATTACATATCAAATCTTAAACCAATATCTCAAAGCTTAAACAAACAAAAACACATGTCCAGAAATCAAACAAAAAACCGCCTAGCAAACCATATAAAATCACCATCTTTAAGCAAATACCAGACCTATCACAAAGCTTAAACGAACGCAAACACATATCCACAAATCAAACAAAAAACCGCCTAGCAAACCATATAAAATCACCATCTTTAAGCAAATACCAGACCTATCACAAAGCTTAAACGAACGCAAACACATATCCACAAATCCATAACTGTGCGTCAACATATCAGATTACAACCAAATAAAAAACCATGCACTAGCAAATCAGATAGCAAACACAAACATATGTCTGCAAATCCACAAAGTAAAAAAAAAGAGCAAGAAATAGAATGTATTAACGAAACACATAATAACCAAACCTTACAACCATTGCATATGTGTTTAGAGAGAAAAAATAGAGACCAAAACACATGAGAAGCAAGCTCTTACTGCAACATCTAGGATCGATGAAAGAAACTCCGTAGCAATTCTTTGAAAACCGAATCAGATTCGTGACGGTACATGCAACATCACCACTTATGATCACATTCCAATCTTATCACAAAACTTAAACAAACACAAACACATGTCTACAAATATAGAAACAAAAAACTAATAAGAAAACAATATGCAACAACGAATCAAATTACAGCAAAACCTGGGTATCAATTCTTTAAACACTAAAACAATAAACGATGGCCACTAATTCAGATTTAAACCACATTAATTAAACAACCATTACATGTGATTCTTGAAACACCAAAGCCCTAAAAAATCACCACTCCTTGATATCTAAACTACCTAAACTAAACAACCATTGCATGTATGTGTAGAGGGTAAGAGAAATGACTGACCAAATAAATGAAGAAATGATTCTTATTGGAGAAGAAAGGCTGTGGAAACAATAATGAAAAATAGGTAAACATGCAATGAGAGACAAGTGAGTGGAGAGGCCATTAACTCATTATTTTAATCCCTTAAGTCGTTAGCTCGACTGGGATCGGCTTGTGAACAGTGTCGGCTCAAGCTGCGACTCCTCAGTGTTTCTAAGCTGTCCCCTAAAGTCAATCCCCAACCTCGACGGCTTACCAATAGTTTTGGCTCCATCTTCACTTGGATAAATTTTATATAGTACAGTATAAAAAAACGCAAAGAGCAAAATAGAAATTTTAATGTAAAGCGTAAAGAGAATTACAAAAATTGAGCAAAATCTTTAACCGAGACATCTCACTCTGTTGTGCATAATGATAAACAAGCAAAAGAACCCGCGCGTTGCGGCGGGGCTAATTTTTTTCCGAATAATTTTTTTTTACGTTTCGGCGGTTTTTTTTTGGGCGATGCGTTATGGCGGGGCTAATTTTTAATATTTTCTTTTTTTGTATGATTCGGGGAAAAAAATTTGCGTTGGGACGGGCTAATTTTTTCCCGAATATTTTCTTTTTTTGGTTAGGTTTTGTAAATTTTTTTACGGGAATTTTTAAATAAGAAAATCGTAAATAGTTAAAAGGTGAGGGTCCGTTTTGTATTTTTTTTTTACTTTGGGCCAGATTTTAGGCTATTTTGGGTTTTTTTTTTGCTAATTTTTTTCCTGGATATTTCCTTTTTTTGTATGATTCGGAAAAAAAAAATTGCGTTGGGACGGGTTAATTTTTTCCCGAATATTTTCTTTTTTTGGGACGGTTCGATATCTTTTTTTTGGGCCGATGAATGTAAAAAAGTTGTGAACAATAAAAACTTGACGTGTTTTTTTTGTTAATTTTTTTACGGGATTTTTTGTGTAAGAAAATCGTAAATAGTTAAAAGTTGAGGGACCGTTTTGTATTTTTTTTTACTTTGGGCCAGATTTTGGGCCACATTTTATGCGAATTTTAGGCTAGTTTGTCGACAAATGTGTATATTTTTAGTAATAATTTTTTTATATGGCTTATGTGTTGGGCCTCATGTTTAAAGTGTTGTTTTTTTTTTGCTATATGGGTTTTTTTTAATATAATGGGTTGTACGTTTGTGACCATATCGATTATTTTAAAGTTATTAGGTATCGAAGATGTTTCCACGGGTATTTTTTTATCTGAATAAATCGGAACTTTTGTAAAAAAATTTCCCTCCTACTTTGTGCATACAAATTTAAAAAAAACAAAATAATTAAAAAAAAAACCAAATCAGGCTAGCCCAAAATAGGAGCCCGTTACTGTAGCACTGTAGATCCACTGTCAAAACGACAGTGGATTTGTCCGTGAATGTGTAATACAAGCAAAAGAACCCGCGCGTTGCGGCGGGGCTAATTTTTTCCCGAATAATTTTTTTTACGTTTCGGGGGTTTTTTTTGGGCGATGCGTTATGGCGGGGCTAATTTTAATATTTTCTTTTTTTTATATGATATCATGGAAAAAAACATTGCGTTGGGAAAAGATATATGACGGCTATATTTTTTCCCGAATATTTTCTTTTTTGGGACGGTTCTTGTAAATTTTTACCGGGGAATTTTTGTGTAAGAAAATCGTAAATAGTTTAAAAGGCGAAGGGTCCGTTTTGTATTTTTATTACTTTGGCCAATTTAGGGCTATTTTTTGCTAATTTTTTTCCGGATATTCGTTTTTTTGTATGATTTTGAAAAAAAAAAAAATTGCGTTGGACGGGTTAATTTTTTCCCAATATTTTCTTTTTTTGGACGGTTCGATATCTTTTTATTTGTGTCCGATTGAATGTAAAAAAATTGATAACAATAAAAACTGACTTGTTTTTTTGTTAATTTTTTTATCCTTGAATTTTTTGTTTAAGAAAATCGAAATAGTTAAAATTAGGACCGTTTTGTATTTTTTTTTTTTACTTTGAGCCCATATTTTAGTTAATTTTGGCTTAGTTTTATTTACTTGGGCCACATTTTATAGCGAATTTTAGCTAGTTTGTCGACGAAATGTGTATATTAGTAATAATTATTTTTATATAGGCTAATTTTTTGAGCCTCATTTTTAAAGTGTTGGTTGCCTTTTTTTTGCTATATGGGTTTTTTTTTTTAATATAGATTGGTTTTAACTTTGTGACCAATATCGATTATTTTAAAAAGTTGAATATGATATCGAAGATGTTTCCGCGGGTATTTTTTTTTATCTAAATAAATCGAAACTTTTGTAATATATTTTTTTCCCTCCTACTTTGTGCATACAAATTAAAAAAAAAAACAAAAACAAAATAATTAAAAAAAAAAAACTAAAATCGGACTGGCCCAAAATGGAAGCCCGTTACTGTAGCAAAGTGGCCCACTGTCAAAACGACAGTGGATTTGTCACTCAATGTGTATATTAGTAATTTGAGGTTAGCTTAATCGGATGATTTATGTTTTTGATCTTGAAGGAAAAGTCAAGGATTAATTCTGACCAGCTCTTTTTCTTTTGAAAATTAACCTATGACATTTATTCTTATTTGTGTCACGATCCCAACACCCTCATACAAAAAATTGTTTCGTTTTAACTCTTTTGTTTCCAAAATTGAAGTAAATTTTGTATTAATAACATTCAACTCAACATGTAAAAAAAGAAAGAAAAAGACTTATTTTTTACTAATTACATTTCATATACTCTAATAAATAAATTCACGATTTTTAACAAACTTTTTATTTAAGCTTTGAAAAGCGATAAAATAGATGACTAGTAATCTTTGAACACATTCAAATTTGTATTAGTCCAAATTACATTATCGTCTAAGTGAAAATGTATATCGCTCAAAGTTTATGGTTTAATTTATGTAACTAAAAACCTCGCCGCCTCATGCGAATGTATATAACTCGCATTTACCAAACCAATTCCCTTATTCATAACATTTGCTTATTGTTTACCTTATAAAAGTTTTGTGGAAACTTTTGACATGATTACATGAATGTGGCTTAACATAGTTGGTATGGTGGTTCACATCTAAGTGAGGGGTCATTATTCAATATCTAACAAGAGCTATGTTTTTGTACTTTGAATTTACTACTTTACTTTCTTTTTTTGAATCACAATTCATTTGATTGTGAAATAATACTTATGGTGATGTCGTAACTACTTTCACATAACATTTAATCGTACATAATCTAACGCCGTCGCAACGTGCGAATACCCCGATAATATATAGATAAAGAAAAATGGCTTAACACGTCCATGTATTATTGTAGGGTAATTTACACCGTTGGTTCCTGAAGTGGGCGCCAATTGCGGATTCAGTCCTTAGATAACGGGGGTTGATGTCGGTAATCCTTAAAGTCGTTTTTTGGTGCCCGTTTGGTCCCTCAAGCTTCGTTATACGTAACTGGCTATACTTTGACTTTTCAACTAAGGGTATTTTATTAATTTCAATTTTTTGTTATTTCACCATTGGTTCATGACTTAAAAACCGAAGCGGGTACTTTTACTGTGTCATTTTTTGTCGTTTTTCACTTACACATTGGTCCCTCAAACAACTTTTTTTCTCTTATTCCAATGATATTAGAGGGTATAATACTTATCATTACTCTAAACTCATATTTGTTTTGGTGTTTCCTATCTTAAGGGTTTGTGTATGCATCCTACGTATGTCGTTGTATGAGTTTGACTTTTAATAATGCAGTTATCATAAACATTGAATTTATGTCGATGTATACAGCCTCACACCTTTTACATCAGAGGGTTTTATTGTCTAAACATAAAATGTTTGTTACCTATAAAGTAAAAGATGTTTTGTACAAATTATCTCGTAATTTTAATGCATAATGCTGTTCAAAGAGCTAACAATTGTTGTAACAACATTTTCTTCATATTACATAGTCAATGCGTATATTTATAAATAAAAAAACAAACAAATTAAATGTTTGTTAATACAACCCGGTCTAAACTCTCCAAATGTTTATAAGATTTTCGCCTTCCACCAATCGCTCCTCCCCTGGTCCTATACCCTTTTTTTGCACTCCATTCACCAGCCATCCAAATCGTACTTCCTGTCTGGTTTAGTAAAGCCCGGTTCACCACTTGCTTCCATATGTCTTGAGGCAATCGCAACATAAACCGGTCTAAATTCTCACCCGGTTGAACAACTGAATGCCCGGTCAAATGAGATCTAAACTTTCTGTTGGTAGAAATATTACGATATATAATCTATACATTCTCTTCATGTTTTGACGATGACAAACATGCAACTTATAACACATAACGTAACGTGCTTAAGTTACTCGTGATCACAAATCATCAATGCATTCATACGACAACATCTCTTGACGTCTCAAGTCTGCATGACATAAATCACTTAAGGTATGAATAAATAAATGCTTAATTTATTTTATGATCAACGGATTTTTTATTTAACCTCACATTTTTTATAAAAATGTCACAAACATTTTTATAACTTTTAAAAAATACTTTTAGATTTAAAAAAAATGTTTTATTCAAAATAAATATTTTGAATTTAAATTTTCTACCTAAAAACGGCTAGAAATGTTCCAGAAAACACCTCCCCTAGAAAAGACAAAAAAGAGAGCGTCTGGGCTGGGCGGCCCCCTTAATTATAAGGGCGGTCCCCTTAATTATTAAGGGGACCGGCACCCTAATTAAGGGGACCGCCCAGACAAAAAGATTCCCCCAGTTTCCCTATAAATACTGGACTATTCCCCACTGATTTTTCAACCTTTTGCACTTTTTCTTTCTGTCCCAAATCAGTTTGTACATCTCACACATATTCTAAAAACCTTTGATTATGTAATCATAAACATTTTTTTTCAAGTGATTCAAGCTTATTCCTCCAAGTGTAAGATAAGAACTCTCATGTTCATCAAGATACGAAGTTATGTAGTTAGTGCATTCGTGACATGTCTTACATTCACAATGAATAGATCGAGTCCATGTATTCCAAACTTGTGTAATAGTTAGATCCTGGTGTGTATAGTTGTAAGATCGTGGTGATCATAGGAAGTATAGTTAGATCGGGGCAATCTTAGTAAGTAGTTTTAGATCGGTGTGATCGTAGTAGTGTCTAGGTGAAGTAAAGTTGTGAATCGTAGTGAAGAAGTTGTGAATCGTAGAGAAGAAGTAGTGAAATGAAGTTGTGAAGTGAAGTCGTGAAGTGAAGTGAAGTTGTGTGGTGAAGAGAAGTTGTGAATTGTTATGAAGTAGTGTGGTTAGTTGTGATAGATTAGTTCTAGCTAGGATTAGAACTCGACATTTGGCTTAGTGTCGGAAATCGGTGTAAGCTTAGTTGTGTTCGGTTTTCTCCGCCTAAAGGGAGCTTGTTTACTAGTGAAGTCACTCTCGAGTTGGGTACTTGGAGAGTGGAGTATGGCGAAGAGGTGCTTCGTGACCGAACCACTATAAATCATCGCGTCCGGTTTGCACTTTCTTTTACTTTTCGTTGTACATCTTTATTTACTTTATCGCCTTACATTTATATTTGCATTAGATCTATATGTTTGTTGATTGTTCTTATATTGTTATGACATGTTCTAGTGGATATAGATGCATTATTCACACTTATCATATTGCATCTAACTTGATGGATAATTTGATACGAAATATTTTAATATTTTAAATGGAAACGTATTCAACCCCCCCCCCCCCCCCTCTATGATTTCCATAATTGGTATTCTACGATTTCCACAATTGGTATCAGAGCCACGTCGTTCTAATTTTCAAAACAAATGGTTCTAAAAATTGAGTATGATCCTTGTATCAAATTACCCATGAAAGGAGATTAAATATGAAAAGTGTTTTGTTGCTTAACTTGTATTAGTTTTGTTGTTAAATACACTAATTATACTAGCTCGAGGTAAAAAAATGATGCTTAAAATAAGTGTTATATGTTTGATATCAAGTTCCAAAAGTTGTACACCTTTTTGCAAAGTCAGTAAACAATTTTGTACAAAAAAATGACAAATCTGAGTGTCAGATGGCCGGCCCCCTTAAAGTGTATGGCCGACCCCCTTAATTCCTGGCCGACCCCTTATATTTAAGAGGACCACCTGTCTGATTTGACAGTTTTTCAGAAACTTTGAAAATTCATATAAAATCAAGCGTCAGTTTGTAGAAGTCGTGTCACCCGTCATTTCGAAGATAATTGAGTCTTATTTCATATAAAAATACTTTCAAGTATTTATTTCAAACTTAAGTTCGTCAGAAAGGCAAAATACTACTTATTGTCCAAAACGTTGAGTCTCGTTTTAACGTAATACTTGTATTTTATCTTTTCCTTTCAAGTCGGACATTTCTAGTCGGTATATGGTGTAATTAACCTTTCAAAAATATTTAAATTGGTTAATTTTTGAAATGGGAGGAAACTAATTTGTTTTCAAATAAAACCGAGCTATGTATACATTGTTGTATCTAATACACAAAACGACGACAAGCATTTTATGTGTTACGCTATATGATTATGTGCATTTCTTTATGTCTTAAGTTTGTTAGTAGAAATTATTAAATGATCGTTGCTATTTGTAATTAAGCTAATTAAATGTCTAAGCACATGTGTCATGTACACTATTTGTTTGTAGCTAGTTTTTCGGATTATGCATAACTAGAACTTATGCTAGATTTCTTGCATTAAGATTGTGAAATTGTTCTTGCATTACATATAGGCATAAATCATTTAATTTACAAATGTTACATATATATCTTGTAAATCTTTTCGAGTATGGGAATATACTTAGGAATAAGAGTTCAATAACTTGTCAAGTATATTATTAAATGTGTTAAAACTAGTCACCTAAATATTTCTAACGATTTAATCTATTTTTAACAACACGTTTAAATATTTTCAACAACTTGCTTTGTTTGACCTTGGGTTGGTTAAACAAAAGAAAAGATTGTATTAATACATTAGTAACTAAGAAAAAGAAAATGCTTGTGCTTGCATGTAACTAACATACAAACATAATTATATTTTTTTTAACTATAGTATTTTACAAAAGATCTGTGTTGTATAAAAATGGTTAAAAAACTCATTTATATAATCATAAAATGTCAAAAACTATGTATATTATACATAACAACAAATAGTTTTTCGCACAAGTAAAATTTACTACAAACATGTAACTTATAACACATAACGTAAAGTGCTTAAGTTACTCATGATCATAAATCATCAATGCATTCATACGACAACATCTCTCGACGTCTCAAGTCTGCTTCAACGAAGTTTGCACCCGACGTAAATCACTTAAGGTATGAATAAATAAATGCTTAATTTATTTTATGATCAAAAGAATTTTTATTCAACCTCATATTTTTTATAAAAATGTTAAAAACATTTTTATATCTTTTACAAAACATTTTTAGATTAAAAAGAAATGTTTTATTTAAATAAATATTTTGAATTCAAATTTTCTACCTAAAAACGGCTAGAAATGTTCCAGAAAACACCTCCCCTAGAAAAGACAAAAAAGGGAGCGTCTGGGCCGGGCGGACCCCTTAATTATAAGGGCGGTCTCCTTAATTATTAAGGAGACCGGCACCCTAATTAAAGGGACCGCCCAGAAAAAAACTCAACTCAGTTTGCCTATAAATACTTGACTATTCCCTACTGATTTTCTCACATTTTGCACACACTTTCTTTCTGTTCTAAATCAGTTTATACATCACCTATAATCCTTTGATCATTTAATCTTAAGCATTTGTTTCCAAGTGATTCAAGCTTATTCCTCCAAGTGCAAGAGAAGTACTCTTCGTTATCATCTAGATTACGATGTTATGTTAGTTTTAGTTATTGCATTCGTGACATGTCTTACATTCACAATGTATAGATCGAGTCCATGTATTCCAAACTTGTGTAATAGTTAGATCATGGTGATCATGGTATGTATAGTTGTTAGATCGTGGTGATCATAGGAAGTATAGTTAGATCGGGGTGATCTTAGTAAGTAGTGTTAGATTGGTGTGATCGTAGTAGTGTCTAGGTGAAGTGAAGTTGTAAAGTGAAGTGAAGTCGTGAAGTGAAGTGAAGTCGTGAAGTGAAGTGAAGTCGTGAAGTGACGTGAAGTTGTGTGGTGAAGAGAAGTTGTGAATTGTTGTGAAGTAGCGTGGTTAGTTATGATAGATTGGTTCTAGCTAGGATTAGAACTCGACATTTGGATTAGTGTTAGAAATCAGTGTAAGCTTAGTTGTGTTCGGTCTTATCCGCCTAAAAGGAGCTTGTTGACTAGTGAAGTAACTCTCATGTTGGGTACTCGGGGAGTGGAGTAGGGCGAAGAGGTACTTCGTGACCGAACCACTATAAATCATCGCGTCCGGTTTGCACTTTCTTTTAATTTTCGCTTTACATCTTTATTTCCCTTATCGCCTTACATTTATATTTGCATTATATCTATATGTGTGTTGATTGTGCTTATATTGTTATGACATGTTCTAGTGGATATAGATGCATTATTCACACTTATCATATTGCATCTAACTTGATGGATAATTTGATACGAAATATTTTAACCGGGAGTTTGATGGAGTTTTGAGTTCGTAAATGAATCGCTTTTGATTCGTTTTTCTGTTTTAGAGTGGTTTTGAAGTTTTCAGTGCTTTCCGGGAAGTTTTCTCGCGTTTAGCAAAAAATCGTCATGCAGCGCGTACCGGCACGACAGTTTATTCAAGTGTAGAGATTTAATAAATTTTGGAATATGTCAATGGGTTTATTTATTTAATAGATTCATAATGATAAAATAACGTTGGTTTAAAACGTAAATCGTGAGTGTGAGATTTGAAAGTTATCAGAAAACGGTTGTTTTCGTGAAATTCGATAAAAGACTATAACGAACGTAAAAAGTTGAAATTTTGGTTGAATATATGTTGTCAAACTCTGTTTAGTGGGTTGGAGGGTTTTTAAATGGATGAGCAAGGTTCGGTTGAGTTTTGTCAAAAAATCATGTTTTCGGTCAGGAGTCGGCCGGCAACGGCTCAAAATGGATTTGTGTAGCAATTTAATATGATAGGTGTCATGTGAATAACCTAGATTTAGGGAAAAGTAATTTTAAACGCAATGGAAATATTTACAAATCCCGGATAACATTTTAAATTGACGAGAATTAAGTTTTAAATGAACCCGACACAGAAACGAAGCACACGAGGCCTCCTAGGATACTTGGACACCTAGTGTGGGTGAGAGGGGACAAGAGGGCTAAAAATTTGCTAAAGTGTTCCCCTAGTACACAAATATTCCACCACCTAAACAAAATTCTCATTCATGCATTTCATTTTAAAAGTCAAAAACACAAAAATCTCTCTTCTCTCTCTAGAACTGGACGAACCACAAGGAAGAAAGAAACCAAGATTTTCAAGATTTTCTCAAGAACACTGGTTAAGAATAGATAGTGGGTTGATAGTTAGTAGACGCGGGTTATATAAAAGGTGTACGAATTCGTTCTTTTCGCGTCAAAACCGAACCAAGGTCATCCAAACTTGTAAGTTTTCTAAACTTTGTTAAAAGTTGTACTTTTATGGCTATTATTGTGTTAAAACACTAGTTGTACAAGTTGATCGTCGTAAAAATCAAATCTTGGAAACGAAAATGTAAATAAAAGGGGTGTTTGTGCGTCGGCTTATAAAGGAAAAAGGGAAAGGATTTTTAAATTTGAGTAAAATGGTTGTTGTGGTAATTTTACATTTTATAAAAGTGCTTAATAAGGGCTTATTTTGAAGTTTCGCTTATTCAATAAGCTAGGTTATTAGCTTATTGGGTTTATTGTTTTCGTTTTGGGCTTGGGCCAAATAAGGGTCTGTTTGGTTTTTTGTTTGGTCGCGCCAAGGTGGGATTGGCGCACTTGTGTTTTGGTTATTCGACTTAGTTTTGGTTATTGATTTGGTTTTTGGTTATTGGATTTAGGATATTTGGTTTTGGTTATTGGACTTTGGATATTTGGTTTTGGTTATTGGATTTGGCTTATTTTTGAGCTTTTATTTTTCGGCTTATCATAATAGCTTATAGTTATTTGGTTTTCGACTTTATTATTATAAGTTTATAGCTATTTGGTCTTTGGCTTATTTATATATATATTATGAGCTTTTAGCTTTTTTTGGCTTTATGAGCCAGTATTATGTGATTTCAACTATATTTGATTCGGGCTTAATGGGCTTAAAGTCCATTGGGTTTTGGGTTATATTTTAGTGCTTTATAAAGAGGAATGGTCTAGTTTTGCAATCGGGTTAATCTACTAAGCATAATGGGCCATAAGGCCCAATAAAATAATTGACAGAGAGTGGACTTGTAAAATGGACTAAAGGATTTGGTTTGGACTATAGGGGATTTGTTGACTTGTTGTGATGTAAAAGGATTATTTTGGCTCGGGTGGATAAAATTTATGGGTTGAAGTATTGTTATTGTGTTTGTCGGAAAATGTTGGGTTTTGTAAAAAGTGTTTGGGATTATGGTTTTGCAACCTTGGAAAAAAAGTCATATAGCGTACGGGTCATGCCGAAATTTTCAAATGAAATTTATACTTAGAAACTTTGCTTAAAGGGGTTAAATTTTTAATCATGAAAATTTTAAGATTCTAATAATAAATAGTTTTTTTAACTTGAAAATTTAACTGCAAGACAAAGAATATTTTCCTCGGAAACTTTTCGTAAATATTTAATATTATAATCATTTGTGTCGATTTGTCTTTGAAGAAAATAAAGGATGATCTCATGGAAGATTAGAGTATCGAGGTAATAGCTATGGGTCATGGACATGTGTATAATAACGAGAGGTTGTAATTACCCGTTAGCCCGATAATTAGTCGAAAATAAATAATAATATATTTTATTTTATTCAAATTTAGTGAATACTAAGATATATATATATATATATATATATAGATTATTTTATATTATATATATATATAAATATATATTAAATATATTAATTATTATTGTAGCGATTAGGAAATTTGGGATTTATTTATCCTCGGCCTTTTAGAGTTTTCTCATTTCTTTTTCGTCAGACTTCCGCGGAGTATTTTGGTCGATTGTATCGTTCAACGATTTGAGGTATTTGAGCTATATTGTATTGATGTCGCACTTTGCCCAAGTGTTTTAAGTCGTTTTTGAGTAATTACCACACAACCATAATATGAAATAAAGTTTTGATAATGGAATAAGGTTTTGGTAATGAGATGACGGTTTTTGTAATAAGTTAACGGTATGAGATAACGAGTTTGAAATGATATGAAGTTGAAATAGGATTTTGGGATGAAAATGAGGAATTCGGGTGAGTAAAGACGAACACTTGTACAATAAGATAATTTTGTACGAGTATTAATAAAGTGAGTATATATTAGGTCGTTGTCGGGTACCCTTATGCGCTTGCATAGAAATTGTTTACGCTTTGCCTTATTTGAGATTGTGCGGTTTCTTTTGATTGTTGAATGAGGTGAGTTCTCGTAGCCCTATTTTTACTGTTTTTCCGTTGGGGGAAAATGATACTCAAATGTGTTTTGAAATGTTTTGAGTTGATTTGTGAGAAATGTGGTTTTGTTTTTGGGACAAGATATGTGCTTATGATTGCTATGTGAATATTATGTGTTGCATGATTGTTTGGATTGGATGGGTATGCCTACCCAGTATTTGTGTGATTATTAGAGTGGATGGGTACGCCTATCCTAGTTTGTGTGTGGTCCTGCCTTAATTTTAGTGCTCCAGCCGGTAGGCCCTTTAGGTGCGTAAGTGACATATGGTGATTAACTAGCGGGGATGCTATGTCAGGAATTGTTTGCATATATTCACTGTCATATAGCACTACTATCCACTGTTTGAAATATTGGCACAACTTTTGGATTTAAGGTCAAACCTACGAGCTCACCAACATTATTGTTGACGTTTTCGAGTATCATCTTTAGGTGTGTCAAATCAAAGGTATATGAATGGCATTGGAAGAGCAAAGATGTAACCCAAGGGAACTAGGTCGAGATGGGTTTTGATTATTTGGTTTTTGTCAAGTTTTAACTTGTAAAATTTATGTAAATCCAAGTTTCATTATTGTAAATTGTAAAGTGTATGATCTTGTATCTTGTGTGATGAACGATATCGTTGCATCCTGTGTTTTCGCCACTGATGGGGTGTGACAGATTGGTATCAAGAGCCAAGGTTATAGAGAATGCCGGTTTTTATAAAATAAAATAAAATTCGTAACTATAACTAAAAAGTGAAGTCTATTTTTAGTAAAACCTTAAACATGGCGAAAGTCAAATAGCCTGAGCAGTTCATGGTATTTTTCTTAAATTACACATAGCCTGATTAACTATGCTTAATTCATGAAGGACATAGGACTATTAATATGATGGGTGTTTAGTTTTAAAGTTATGTTAGAGGAGGGAAGGGATGTGTGAGTAAGTGGACCCACCTAAAATGATAGGATGTAAAGTGATGAGAACACTTGCGAGTGTTTAGACTGAAATCATGTTCATTTTAGGATTGCCATGCTGCCTTAGTAGTAGTAGTGTGCGATGCCTTGAGAATAAGTGAAATTTATTTGTTCTTGTCTCCGCGAGAGTAGCAGATGATTTGATTTACTTGTAGTTTTGGCCTATGCTCTGCCTTAGCGTAGTGCGTATTGCCTTGAGAATTTTAGTGGATAGTCGCAGGTAGCAACGTGAATTAAGAATACGCTTTTGTGGATTATTTGTTTTATATGGTGACCAGTTGTGCCTGTTCGGTATCAAACCTGGTCGGTGTTTATTCATTGTTCGTATTCTTTCCGATATATATATATATATATATTATATATATATATATATATATATATATATATATATATAATATTTTTATATAATATTTATAATATATACGGTTTATGAACGTCTAATTTATAAACGCTATAAATGATTTGTATATGTAGCATAATGTTGCTGGGCGGGGGGGGGCGGGGGGGGGGTGTATAGAGTGTGGCGGGGGATGAATAATTTAGATAGTAATATTTTATACTTATCCTTTTTGTGTATCAACAGGAGTCATACCCCTTTAGATGTTGTTTGAACCCGGAGATTTCCACCCAGGCTGACGGAGCTCAGAGCTCCCGAGTGCCCGTACCACTTCCTGAGGATCCCTATGAGGCTATTAGGCAAGCTTATTTGGATGGGACGGACACTGAGTCTGAGCTTTTCGAGGACCCTGTTGAGACTGAGACACCTGAGTCACCCCTCACTATAGCACAACCCATACCACTACCTGAGAGTACTCCACCCACTTGGTTTTCCCATTTTCCGTGGGACGACCTTCGTTTGGCTTGTTTATCTTTTGGTGCAGTCGATGTTTTACATGCCGATGTTACCGGGCCTCTCTGCCAGTATGGCAGAGGTGGCAGCTATGTCTGAGTCCGCGTTCCGTAAGAGGTTTAGGTCCTCTTACGAGAGTTCGCCGTCTTCGTCACCGCTAGACCTTCCTTCACGGAAGCGTTATCGGGGTACGTCTGAGTTAGTATAGGATGATGAGGATGAGGAGGATGATGATGAGGAGGATGAGGAGATAGAGGAGAGTTTGGATTCTGACAGTGTGAGCGAGGACGCATAGGACGAGGGTCCCACTGTAGAGGATGAGGATCCTGCTGCGAGGGACGAGGGTCTTGCTACGGGGGACGAGGGCCCCGGTATGGGAGTTGAGAGTTGTGGTTCAGATGATAAGAGTCATGGGTTAGATGACGAGGGTAATAGTGTAGAGAGTGATGGACTTAGTTTAGGGGAGGAGGAGGAGGTTGTACCTGAGGGTCAGTAGTGGGCAGTTTCGGTTATGGGGACAGCCGTGAGCGCGCCTTTAGGACTTGTGTATGGGGCATTGAGGCGCCAAGAGTTAGCATTAGAGGAGGATCATGCATACAGTACGTTTGAGGTAGGATAGGGTTCTGGATCTGCACCCGAGCCCGAGAGACCAGAGAGGGTGTCGGCATCTAGGCAGCTCACACTCACCACGTGGACAGACCTAGAGGACGGTATGGTTTACATTGATGTTCCTGCTTACCCACCACCAGCACCACCTGTTCAGACACCATCCTCGCCCAAGTGGTCGTCTGGCTCACTTCCCATTTCTCCATAACCTTCTATTGTTCCTTCACCTATTTCATCACCCATGATACCGCTGATTGTACCATCTCTTGTAGCTACACCCGCTACGGCTGAGACTGAGGGATTTTTAACTGAGCTGGGAGCTCAAGTTGAGATGCAGGGGGGATTGATTCGTGATCATGCGGTACGATTAGAGGAGCTATCGCCTGCTTTATTTGAGAGGTATGATAGGGACATAGGAGAGTTATTTACTAGGTCAGGGGCGGTTAGGGATGAGATTTTCTCCCAGAGATATCGATTTAGGAGTCTAGAGCATGAGCAGGAGAGGGTCGCAGTGACTTTTGGAGCATTATGGAGACCAGTGTTAGCCCTGGAGTCGTGGGCAGGTCAGACGGATGCACAGAGAGCAGCTCTGTGGCATGCCATCAGTGATGCGCAGGGAGAGAACCAGGAGTTGCGATTACAGCTTGCTGAGGAGAGACGTGCGCGGTTAGAGTTGGCTGAGATTGTTGACAGTATGAGGAGAGGGCAGGAGCCCCGAGGAGATGTGTAGGATATATGAGGTTTGGATTAGTAGTTTGTGTATATCACTAAACCGGGTAGCATCGGTTAGTGTCGATATTATGATTAGAAAAGTTCTTTTGTATTGGTAGTTATGACAAATCCTTACTAGTCGTTAAGTGATTTGTATTGAAATCGATTCGTGATAGTGAAGGAAATTTTGTTCGATATTTATGGATAGCAGTATTTTTTGTGTTATTGTGTGATTAGCTTGAGAGAGCAGTTTTTCCCGTGTGTAAGTGCGTTGCGTTTGGTCGCTCGTGATAGAGCGGATACCCATTTCCTTATTAGGATTGGCGTTCGATGTAGTTAGTATATATTCTGTAAGCTTGAAATGTATTCGAGCTGGTCGATTATACCATCTTGTTAGAAGATCTAATAGGAAGGTGATAGACCGTGAATAGTTACGGAGAGTATTGGAAAGAGTTGTGGTGATCAATTGGGAAACCCGGTCATACTTTTTATTGTGTAAGCTTTTGAGAGGTATCTTGACCTACCTAAGTGATGTGAGATTTAAGACACTCGTGGAGTAGGATTGATTTGGAAGAGTTTAAGGCGAATAATGATGAGGTTTAGACTATGAAACGACCTTTCTAGAAAGGTAGAGCCAGGATTGTTTGACCAAGTAAGGTTTACTTGGGGATTTTAAGCAAGTAAGTGTGGTAAAGAACCATGGGCGTTCTTGAGAAAGTAGAGTGTGAATCGAATTGTATAGGACATATACCCTGTAGGGTTAGTCCTGTTAGTTGAATAATCGAAAAGTTTGGCAATGCCAATTCTGATAGAATAACCGTCACGTCGGGGACTGGATCGTATCCTGGCACCCGACTGAGACAGTATGACCTAAGTGTGAGAAATTATGAATCTAAGAGATAGTATGAGAGGCTATCGTAGTTTTGTGAATGAATATGGATTGACCATGAGAAAGTTTAGGATTTGGACTGTGGAAAGATTTAGTCTTTAGAGGAATCGTAAGAAACCTTGCTTGAAAAGACTAAATCCTAGGGATTGATGTGATTCTTTGAGGAATGGAATTTCCTGTCAGTATTGTGAGTTGATAATTTGAGTTGAAATTTCAGGGCGAAATTCCTTTAAGGGGGTGAGACTGTAATAACCGGTAAATTGCCCAGGGTTAAGTATTATAAAATATTATAGTTTTGCATTTTAAAGTCTTTTGATCTTGTCAGTTTTCCTGATGAAAGCTGAAAAGTTGACTTCTGTTGACTATTTTTGCGTAAAAACGATTCTGGTTTAACCGGGGGTTTGATGGAAATTTTAAATTCTTAAATGGATTACTTTTTATTCGTTTTTCTGTTTTAGAGTGGTTTTGATGTTTTCTGTGCTTTCTGGGAAGTTTTCCCGCGTTTAGCGAAAAATCGTCATGCAGCGCGTACCGACACGACAGTTTATTCAAGTGTGGAGATTTAATAAATTTGGGAATGTGTTAATGGGTTTATTTATTTAATAAATTCATACTAATAAAATAACGTTGGTTTAAAACGTAAATCGTGAGTGTGAGATTTGAAAGTTATCAGAAAACCGTTGTTTTCGTGAAATTTGGTAAAAGACTATAACGGACGTAAAATGGTGAAATTTTGGTTGAATATATGTTGTCAAAATCTGTTTAGTAGGTTGAAGGGTTTTTAAATGGATGAGCAAGGTTCGGTTGAGTTTTGTCAAAAATTCATGTTTTCGGTCCGGAGTCGGCCTGCAACGGCTCAAAATGGATTTGTGTAGCAATTTAATGTGATAGGTGTCGTGTGAATAACCTAGATTTATGGAAAAGTAATTTTAAACGCAATAGAAATATTTACAAAGTTTGGCTGATGTTTTAAATAGATGAAAATTGAGTTTTTAAGTGATCGGAACCCGACACGAAAACGAAGCACACGAGGCCTCCTAGGATGCTTGGACGCCTAGTGTGGGTGAGAGAGGACAAGAGGGATAAAATTTTGCTAAAGTGTTACCCTAGACACAAATATTCCACCACCTTAACAAAATTCTCATTCATGCATCTCATTTTGAAAATCAAAAACATAAAAATCTCTTTTCCTTCTCTAGAACCGGACGAACCACAAGGAATAAAGAAACCAAGATTTTGAATATTTTCTCAATAACACGGGTTAAGAATAGATAGTGGGTTGATAGTTAGTAGACGCGGGTTATATAAAAGGTGTACGAGTTCATTCTTTTCACGTCAAAACCGAACCAAGGTCATCCAAACTTGTAAGTTTTCTAAACTTTGTTAAAAGTTGTACTTTTATGGCTATTATGGTGTTAAAACACTAGTTGTACAAGTTGATCGTCGTAAAAATCAAATCTTGGAAACGAAAATGTAAATAAAAGGGGTGTTTGTGCGTCGGCTTATAAAGGAAAAAGGGAAAGGATTTTTAAGTTTGAGTAAAATGGTTGTTGTGGTAATTTTACATTTTATAAAAGTGCTTAATAAGGGCTTATTTTGAAGTTTCGCTTATTCAATAAGCTAGGTTATAGCTTATTTGGGTTTATTTGTTTTCGGTTTGGGCTTGGCCCAATAAGGGTCCGTTTGGTTGCTTTGGTCCGACGCCAAGGTGGGCTCGGCCCACTTGGTTTTGGTTATTGGACTTGGTTTTGGTTATTGGATTTGGTTATTGGATTTGGATATTGGTTTTGGTTATTGGATTTGGCTTATTTTGAGCTTTTATTTTCGGCTTATATAATAAGCTTATAGCTTATTTGGTTTTCGACTTATATTATAAGCTTATAGCTTATTTGGTCTTCGGCTTATATATATAATATTATGAGCTTATAGCTTATTGTTTCGGCTTAATGAGCCACGAATATATGTGATTTCGACTATATTTGATTCGGCTTAATGGGCTTAAGGTCCATTGGGTTTTGGGTTATATTTTGGACTTATGTAAAGAGGTATGGACTAAGTTTTGCTATCGGGCTAATTACTTAAAGATCATAATGGGCCATAAGGCCCAATAACAAGTAAATGAATTAGTCGACTTGTAAATAAACTAAAGGATTTATTTTGGACTAAAGAGATTTTATTGGACTTGTCGAATGTAAAAGGATTATTTCGTTACGATTCGATAAAACGTGTTGAAGGTATTGATATTGTGTTTTGTCGGAAAATGTTAGGTTTGTGAAAAGTGTTTGGGATTAAGGTTTGCAACCTTGAAAAAAGTCATATAGACGTACGGGTCATGCTGAATTTTCGAAAGAAATTTATACTTAAAAACTTTGCTTAAAAAGGGGTAAATTTTCAAGATTTTAATAATAAATAGTTATTTTACGTGAAAGTTTAATGCAAGACAAAAGATATATTTTCCACGAAATCTTTTCTTACATATTTAATATTTATAATCGATGTGT
>BQNB010032983.1:0-16854 GCA_026074375.1 Tanacetum coccineum | reverse complement strand
AATCGGGAGTTAAAGAGGAGGACTCGATCACCAACGTTAAAAACGCGGTTTTTGATCTTAACGTCATGAATTCTCTTAGTTTTCTCCTTGTAGATTAAAGAATTTTCGTAAGCTTGATCACGGAGCTCATGAAGTTCATTAAGCTGGAGCTTTCGATGATCGCCCGCGGTTTTGAGATCAAAATTGGCATGCTTAAGAGCCCAATATGCCTTGTGTTCTAGTTCAACTGGTAAGTGACCTGATTTTCCATAAACTAGCTTGTAGGGCGTGCATCCGATTGGAGTCTTATAAGCGGTTCGAAATGCCCACAACGCATCGTCTAATTTGTCAGACCACGAGGCACGGTTTTCACCTACCGTCCTTTCTAAGATTCTTTTAAGTCCATGATTCGTCACCTCGATTTGACCACTAGTTTAAGGGTGGTAAGCGGTATAAAGACGATGTGTGACTCCATATTTTGACATGACTTTATCAAATTTATCGTTACAGAAATGGGTCCCACAATCGCTTATGATTCTCGGTGCACCGAATCGGGAGAAAAGGGATTTCAAAAATTTGACAACTACTCTAGCATCGTTGGTGGGGAGCGCCTTGGCTTCAACCCATTTGGAAAGATAATCGACGGTTACAAGTATGTATTTGTTTCCTCTCGATGACGGAAAAGGTCACATAAAATCAATGCCTCATACATCAAAAATTTCACAAACTTAGATAGCATTTTGAGGCATCTCATCTCGATGTGAAATTTTGCCTTGTCTTTGACATGCATCACAAGATTTGATCATTGAATAAGCATCTTGATAAATGGTAGGCCAAAAGAACCCGGCATCAAATACTTTCCGAGTGGTGATGTTGGCACTATGATGGCCCCCGGTGGGTCCTTCATGACAAGCTTGAGGATTTTAAGAGCTTCTTGGCCAAATACACACCTACAGATGATTTGATCCGCACATATTCGAAAGAGGTAGGGATCATCCCAAAAGTAATGCTTTACATTTTTGAAAAAATTTCTCTTTTGTTGAGTTGACATTCCTTTGATAAGAAAATTCCTCGCGTGGTAATTTGTTATATCGGCAAACCACGGAGTACTTTGGTTATCATGAGAAGTCACCGTATTCAATGTCTCAAGAGGAAATGTTTCGTTAATCTCTTTAGGATCAAAAACATTCTTATACGGGTTTTTAAGACGACAGAGGTGATCGACTGCATAGTTTTCAGCTCCTTTTGTATCAATTACTTTAAAATCGAATTCTTGGAGAAGTAAAACCCATCTAAGCAATCTTGCTTTGGCATATTTCTTGTTGAAGAGGTACTTCAAAGCGGAATGGTCCGTGTAAACAACACTTTTATTCATGATAAGATATGATCGAAATTTCTCAAAAGCGTATACTACTGCAAGTATCTCTTTTTCCGTTGTTGTGTAATTTGTTTCTGCTTCGGTCATTGTTTTGCTCGCGTAATGAATTGCCCTAAAATGCTTCTCAATCCTTTGCCCTAGAACCGCACCTATTGCATAATCACTTGCGTCGCACATGAGTTCAAAAGGTTGGTCCCAATTTGGAGCAATGAGAATTGGAGCTTCGGTTAATTTCTTTTTTAGTGTTATGAAAGCTTGAATGCATTCTTCTGAAAAGATAAACGGGGTGTTCTTCTCAAGAAGGTGGGTCATGGGTCGAGAAATCTTTGAAAAATCTTTGATGAATCTACGGTAAAAACCAGCATGCCCGAGAAAACTTCGGATACCCTTGACGGTGGTTAGCGTGAGGTACTTAGAATCAAATCGATCTGTGGCTTTGTCGAATCAATTCCTTTCTTCGAGATCTTATGTCCTAATACGATACCTTCTTTAACCATGAAATGGCTTTTTCCCAATTTAGAGCTAAATTAGTGTCTTCACACCGTTTAAGCATTTTATCTAGATTGGTGAGGCACGTAGAAAAAGAATTTCCAAAAACCGAGAAATCATCCATGAAGACTTCCATTGTCTTTTCAATCATGTCATGGAAGATTGCCATCATACACCTCTGAAACGTGCCTGGTGCATTGCATAAGCCAAAAGGCATGCGGCGGTAAGCAAACGTTCCGTATGGGCAGGTGAATGTGGTCTTTTCTTGGTCTTTTAGATCAATTGGAATTTGGAAATAACCCGAGAAACCGTCAAGGAAACAATAGAATTCATTTCCTGCGAGTCTCTCAAGCATTTGATCCATAAATGGCAAAGGAAAATGGTATTTTCTTGTAGCTTCGTTCAATTTGCGAAATCTATGCATACTCTCCATCCCGTTACAAGTCTTGTCGGTACTAAATCGTTTCATCATTGGGTAATACGGTAGTCCTCCTTTCTTTGGTACACAGTGTACTGGGCTCACCCAAGGACTATCCGAGATTGGGTAGATCAATCCAGCGTCAAGAAGTTTTTCAACCTCTTTTTTAATGACATCATGGGATCATTAGATTACCCGTCTTGATGTTGGTCCGTTGGTTCGTACTCCTCCTACATTAGAATGTCTTATGAGACAAATTACGGGTTTATACCTTTTATGTCGGAGAGCTTCCATGCAATGGCTTGCTTTTCGGGCTTTAAGACCTTTTATGAGAGCGGTCTTCTCATCATCACTCAAATCTTTGGCAATTATGACAGGCAACTTGTTGTTATCTGCTAAAAATGCGTATTCGAGATGAGGTGGTAAGTCCTTAAGTTCAACCTCAGGAGGTTCATTGATTGATGATTCGGCGGATTTACAAACTTTAAGCTCTTTCCTGATTTCTGGTAAGTAATTTCCTTGATTCAGTGACGGCGAAGGATCACTATTGAGAAGAGATTCGAGAAGGAGAATGTCCCCCTTTTGGGTGCTTTTAAAGCTTCATCAACTTCCGGTGAAAGTTGGTATCATCAAGCTAGAGCAAGAACAAGTATCAGTTCATTCCCAAAGTAGAAATATCACTATCCCCGAAGGGAGTGAGAGTCGGGAAGGAATTTGAAACATCGGATGTAATCGGAGAAGGATTGCCATATTCAATTTTAGTCAAAACGAAAATCCTAAACTTCTTGATTGAGTATTCTTCACATGTAACATTGTTTAAGATCAACTTTCTTCAACGATTCGAGATTGTTGTACGAAATAGAAGGAGTATCACCACATTTAAGGGTCAAAGATTGATCATCGTTTCTAAGGGTTATTTCCCCTTCATACACATCTATCAAAGCATGAGCTGTCCTAAGAAAAGGTCTCCCGAGTATCAATGGTACTCGAGGATCGGCTATGAAATCAAGAACAACAAAATCGGCCGGAAAGTAGAATTTTCCTACCTTGACAAAAACATTCTCGGCTACACCGGTTGGTTTGGAAATTGTTCGGTCGGCTAATTCTAACACCATTTTAGTATCATTTAGGCCCGGGAGTCCAAGCTTTTTCCAAATGGAAAGAGGCATGAGATTAATGCTAGCACCTAAATCGGCTAGGGCTAAGCAATTATCAAACTCCGAAAAATCACATGGGATAAGAAATCGACCGGGGTCACCTAGCTTTTCTGGAAGCTTTTTGAGGACAACCGCACTACAATTTTCATTCAAAGGTGTCTTGGTTAACTCGATTAACTTGTCTTTGTTATTAAGCATCTTTTTGAACATCGAGGCAAACTTAGGCATATGAATGAGAGCGTCCGGAAACATTAGCTCACATGTGAAGATTACGGAAAATTTCCATAAACTTGGAAGCTAGGATATCATCCTTTTCACGGAGTTTCTCTTTTGCAAGTCTTGAAGGGTAAGGCAAACTAGTCTTGGTCTTTTGAGTAACGAGAGGCTCATTGATTGGTTCTTTGTCTTGGTTTTGATCTTGGACCAAAGGAGGTTGGATGTCTTCGGTGCTAGGTAGCTACGTTATCATTGTCACTCGGTTCATTTTCCATCACCGCGATGGAATCAGAGGTCCATCATATGAAGCACACTTGTGTGGTTAATTGCTTGATTCGTTCCTAGGATTTGGTTGGTATTGCTGGTAACGAACTTGAACTGAAGCTTGGTTGGTATGATAGTTTGCATTAAAAAACTTAGCATCATGTTTTGAAAATCATCTTGCTTCTTTTGAGAATCATTGTAAACTCTTTGAAAATCATTTTGGTTCCTTTGAAAATTGTCTAACTTCATTTGCAAATTATTCATGTTAGCATCATTAGCCTTAGCATAACTTTCAAAATCCGTTTTAGAAACACCTTGAATTTGTGAAACGCGGAGGTACAACTTGATTAACGAGGTTGATTTGTGGTGATTGGTATGGTGGGGTTTGATAAATGGCTCCTTGATGGTTTTGGTTGAAATTGCCTCCACGGTTTTGATTCGAATTGAAATTGTTTCCTTGATATCGGCTTGGGTTTCCTTGGTTGTTTTGAACATTTGGTTGATTAAAACCGGTGGTATCATTTGATTTGCCAAATTAGGAGGATTCCTTTGAACAAAGTTGCCAACGGCGGCGGTTTGTTGGTAATTGGCATGAATGTTATCATGAAAAAACGGGAAATTCATTCCTTGTTAACGGACAATTATTGAAATTATGGTTTGAACCACATGTAACACAAATTCTCGACTGCTTTGACGGTAGCATGAGCGTTAACATTCTATTCAACAATCAATCTTTTTTATCGGCTCATTCGAATATCCATTTTTATCTTCAAGAGAAGCGGCGAGTTGTTGAAATTCAAAACAATTAGAAGGTGTAGAAGAAAGAGGAGCATTCGTACTCGCTCTTGGTTCAATTGCATGACTTCTTGAATAACGAACCTTGGATTTACTCTCAATAATGGCTAAACCATCACGAGGCACCTTATCTAGAAAATTTCCACCCGCGGCGGAATCTAAAGCATCTTGTTCTTTGGTTATTAAGAATTGCTAAAAAAGTATCAAGATGATGTAATTCAGAGAAATCCATGATGAGGACATTGACGAAGAGTCCTGAACGTTCCATGTGCTGTTGAAAGTTTCATTTGGGTTTTTACAAGAAAGTAGTGATTTCATTCGAAGGTAGTTGTTTTCGAGGTGGGAAGAATGGTTTTGAATTTCGGAGACAAGACATCCCATGTTAGAATCGATCGGGTGGTTTCTTTATCTAGCCAGTCGGCTTCACATTCGAGGAGAGAAAGGAAAAAAGCAAAAGCTTAATCGACGTATTCGGACTTCCGGATGTCTAAACGTAGAAGTGACTTTGTTGAAATGATCGAAGTTGATTATGAGGGTTTGACCTACACGTAAATTTATTACTTTGAACAAGTTTAATCAAGTTTGTTTGAGTACAAATTGTTGCATTTATCGGTGGAACAACAATGCATCTTCGCATCCTCGATGGGAGTTGTAGCATTTGAGCCATGGTACATTGTCGGCCAATTGGAAATCATCGGGTTCCTCAACAATAACCGGTGGATATTTGTTGTTGTCGACGAATTCGTGATACGAGTTGGAGAACGAGAGGCGCATGCAATAAAAATAAAGAAATAAAAAGTAAAACAAAATGACACTATTAATTTTTTTTTGGATTTTTTTTTAATTTTTACAACAATCTATTTAAAAGGATACCACGAAGACACTTAAAACCAAATAATCAAACTTACTTCACGGTTAAACTATTAAAAATTGCTTTTTAAGATGGCCGTTCTCGTAAGTGACACAAATGACAAGTTTTTGATCTTTGGTTCGATTTGGGAAATTTTCAAGTTCACCGGAACTTATTTATGATAATACCTCAATTGAAGGTATTATATGTTGGTGTTCGTTTACCAACTTTGTGTATTTTATTTCTTTTTTTTAAAGACAATTTTTTATATTTTTGATTTTTTTATAATATTTTTATATGATAACTATAGTAAAAAGAAAAGAAAAATATTTTTTACTTTTTATATAATTTTTTTGGGTTTTTGATTTTTATAACAAAATTATAACTTTCGAGGGCGAAAGGATCTTCAAACCAAATTCAACAAACGTAAACAACGGAATCTTTAACACAAGTCCCCGGCAACGGCGCCAAAAACTGATTGGTAGTTTTATACACTATAAAATATACAATAATATTCCAAAAGAGCAATTAAGAACTTTCCTAAAGTCTCCCTTAAGAAAAGCTCACTCTAAAAGATATATATAATATATAATACATATATTTAACCGGGAAGAATGATCACCCGGGTCGTTTCCCCAACGACTTGTGAAATTGAAACCTTGCTTTAGCTCGGATTATGATTTGAATGAGAGAAAAGATATTTTTGATTATCTATAACTACTAAATAAAGCAACAATTAAAATGAACAATTAAAAGCGATTAAACACTTAAACAATTAACGAGAGCAAATAAAAAGCGACAAATAAAGTTATAATACACTAAAAATTTAAACTCCTAAATGCAAACTAAATTTCTAAACCTAAAATAGGACAAAAGAAAATTTTAAGAAAAAGAAAACATTTTTTTGATTATTTTTGAATTTATTATGAATTAAAAAAATATTTTATCTAATTAAATCCTAAAAATTGCAATTAAGTCCTAAAAATTAAGAAAAAGATTTTTAAACTTAGAAAGTCTAAAATAACATAAAAACTCAGAAAAAACTATTTTTAATATTTTAAAATTAAAATCCCTATTTTTTAAAAAAATTAAAATATACAATAATATTCAAAAGAGTAATTAATGAACTTTCCTAAAGTCTCCCTTTAAGGAAAAGCTCACTCTAAAGATATATATATATATAATACGTATATTTTAACCGGGAGAAAGATCACCCGGGGCGTTTCCCAAGACTTGTTGAAAATGAACCTTGCTTTAGCTTAGATTATGATTTGGAATAAGAGAAAGTATTTTTGAGTATCTAATACTATAAATAAAAGCAACAATTAAAAAGAAACATTAAAAGCAAATTAAACACTTAAACTAATTAACGAGAGCAAATTAAAACGCAGATAAATAAGCAAATAAATAAAAATTAACTCCTAAAAATGCAAACTAAATTTCTAAACCTAAATTAGGACAAAGAAAATTTAAGAACAGAAACACATTTTTTTGATTATGTTTGAATTTATTATGACTTAAAAAACTATTTTAATCTAATTAAATTCCTAAAAAAAAATGCAAATTAAGTCCTAAAAATAAAGAAAAACTGATTTTTAAACTTAGAAAAGTCTAAAAACATAAAACTCAAAAAAATATTTTTAACTATTTTTAAAAATTAAAATCCTATTTTTAAAATTAAAAATAAAGTCTTAAAAATGAAATTTAAATTCTAAAAGTGTTGAAAATAATTTTTCTGAATGTAAACCTAAAAGTATTTATTCTAATACTAAAAATTATTTTTTTGTATTTTTCTGAAACTTTTTCTATTTTTTATGAATTTTCTAAAATTTAAACTTTCGAAAAATCCTAGATATTAAACTAATTAATGAAACATTGTGAAAAATTTAGAAAAAATCTAAGATGCAATAAAGATCACTAGAAAAATAAAAGGAGAAACTAAGCTTATTAAATAAGCTGTGAAAACAGCTTATTTAGCTACGACTTATATTTAAGAAAAAGAAAAGAAAACGTGTTTAAAGTTAAAATGGAAAGGGAAGTGGACGGATGAGCTAATGTAGCACACTTGGTTAACACGTTGGGCTTGTATCAAATAAGCTGTGAAAACAGCTTATTTAGCTACGGCTTATATTTAAGAAAAAGAAAAGAAAACGTGTTTAAAGTTAAAATGGAAAGGGAAGTGTGCAGAATACTAGTAATCTAATGAATCAACCAAGAACAATGAGTGAGATATGAGTTGGATTGTTAGAGAAACTTGGATGGAATGGATGATATGTGTATTATGGAATGTATGGAATGAAATAACAAATGAACAACCAACAATGAACAACCAACCCTCTCCAAGTCTAGGAGAGGGTGTATAAATACTACTATGGCCGGCCCATGGGCTGGAGTTGGGCCACCCATGGGCCTTGGGCCGGACTAGATTACTAATCTAATCCTTATACTAACTACGAGCTAAGACTTGTTACAACTTTGGAAGTGACCGACACTTTTCGTGTTTCCAACAATCTCCCCCTAAGGGAGGTCACTCCAATTTACAGACTTTAAACCTAGCATACTATGCTTTATCCTTAGTCTTTAGCTCGTACTCTTGTCTTTCTCTTGTGAATATGTTGTAGTGATCATTGACTTCTTGGATTGAGCTTGTTCCTTGAACTTGTATTTGACATAGTGATCTTGAACCTCTTGAGATCATCAACCAAGCACAATCTCTACGCCATCTTATAAATCTTGCCATCTTGTGGACTTGCGACATCTGGACCGACATGCTCATACCATTCTTGAAAAGCTTTAATGTTGCATCTTTCTTGAAATTCTTTAACTTTAACACTTTGACACTTCTAGAAAGATGTGTGGTATCAGAGTAGCGGAAGTCTTGAAACATGTACTTGAGCTTTCATGATGACTTTATGTTTGTTGGTCGGGTATGAGCATGTGGTTATGGATCTTGTGAGCCAGCTGGAATCAGGAACCTCCACCACCATTTTACATAGCCTGCATAGAACAGTTAGCAATAAAGCAGGGGGACGAATATGGCTTTGTCATTCGTCCAGGTTTGTTGGAGTAACCTTCGAATCCGTGAGGATTGGACCTGTGATCGATGATTCAATTTGAGAAGAATCTTCTTGACAGGATTTCCAGCTGAAGTATTGAATCTTTCTAACACCTAAGTATTAGATTCTTCGTACTCAGCATGTTCTCATTATCGGAACGTCTCAAAGCAGACAGCACGATAAGAGTGAACCAGTGAGTTACTATCTCACCGATTGATATAGAAAAATGATTGAAAATCAATCGGTTATCATTACAAATATTGTTTTTGCTGGACATACGAGAGTGATTATCATTTCAAAAATTCAGTAACAACGTTGATCCATTTACTGGAAAAGCTTGGTTTCTTATAGGAGTCGCACCATCGTTTCTTTCCAGTTGTTTTTCACAAGTTTGATTCATAAAGAATCGCACAAGTTAACCCTCATGAGCTTGTTTTGATTTGACTCAAGAGGATTTCCTCTTCATTGTGAATGAATTCACTCTGACTGTTCTGGCAATTCACCAAGGATTATGCGAAGGAATCTTGAACATGTATTGTAAATTCACATTGTGTGAATAGAGAGATTTGGCGAGTGTCCTAATGAGATTTATGGATGATCTCTTTTGGCTCTAGACTCAATAGTGCACTTTGATTTTAGTGATCGGAGGCTGGAGCTGAGTGCCACCTTTTCAATATCAACTAACTCGGAGTGAGAAAGTCAACAGAAATGAGTGTATCTCCGTGAGTTTTGAAACAAAGTCTTTCTGACTTTGAGTAGCTGGGAGGGGTTGTGCATAGCGTCCACGGGTTCATGACTGTCGTCATGTCAGACACACTGAGTGTTTCTCTGACAGCATATGTATTGACTCGGTTTTCTGCCTAATTTGTATGGTGGCTTCTTTATTTTCACCCTTTATCCTTACTTTTCTTTTTCATTCTTCAACCCCTTCAATGCATACCGAGACTTCATGACTAACACCTTGTTGGGTTTGTTCCAGTGTTAGCTCCATCTCAGTCGGCATTATTCCCTTTTCTCACTTTTTCTCCTTTTTAATCATACCTAAGGACTTCTACACTAACTAGTGGATATCCCTGGGTAGATCCCTCCGGTTCTGGCTGGATCATGGGATCTGAAAACCTAAGCCTAACCGCCTTATAACTCATAATTTAAGACCGAGGTCAGTCTTTTGGGTTATTTTCAATCACAATCTTCCAAAAACATTGAAAATTTCAATCAAAGTGTTTGATATAAATATCAAAACATTTACACTTTGAGAGTTTTCATCATCACTAAAAGCTCCCCCTTAACATGTGCATCGTTATCGTAGTACATGCTAGGTATGGAGTGCATTGAGTCTATTTTATTTGATCACTTCTGTCAATATTTTATCCGGGTTATAACATCTTTTCTCCCCTTATCCCAAAATGTTAATCCCGTGAATTTTGGGATATCAATTATGATTAACCGTTCAGGGGACAAAATAAGACTTAATAACCGAGTGGAACATGTTATTGTCCCCTCAATGTTGAGGTTTTAGATGATGCGAGTCAATTATTTGAAATTTTTGAATTTACTGAGAAATTCTTGAAAAATTTGTACTCGAGCACATCTTATAATTCACCAATAAGTCTACACTAATAATGTACATATTCACAAGATAAGTGTGTTTACGAGGATAGACCTTTTTAAGATGAGAACATCATATGATAAATCATATGGTCCTTTGTAGAAGCCGTAGATCACCCCCGTAAGGTCGTCCACCGACAAATTTCTCCAAACTCCTCATTATCCTCCTTGTCTTTAGCCTCTTGTCAATTGCCTGGATCATGGCTCTCGCGTTTGCCTTGTCACGTTGGCTCATGGGTACAGCTGGCAAATACTCCATTCTTATTCCCTTGAGGCGATCATTAAGAACAGTCCGAACGTCATCTAGAGTACCATCGCTGAACTTGTGGAGTTCGTCAATGCGCATCAATCGGTTCTTCTTGTCTTTATTCTCGTAAATGAATCCTCTTGGGTCGGAGTATGGAGTGTAAGCGTCTTGTCTTCTCAGATTAGATCTGTACGTGTCGGGCTTGGTGAGATTAAGTTTCTTCTGATAACTTTCAACACCTAGTTGAAGATCTTCCACACGTCGCTGGATGACAACTCTTCGTGTAAACATACGTAAGGAGACATTAAATGCAATACGTTCTTCAACGCTTAGATTTGTCACTTTTCCTTGCACAAGAAGAAGCAGCATATCTTCAATGTCTTGGATCCTTAGTCTGTGTAAGTCGCCTTCTTTGAACTTGTAGAGAGCATCATCATCCCTTCGTACTGTAATCCAATCAAGATGCTTATAATCATGCCATTCGACAATTTCAACCTTTGTGACAGCAATTATCCGTCTTTTTGAATAGACATCTCGAGCTGATTCCCTTGAAGTTGCAAATGCATAGAATTGTCGTCGCTTTTTGCCCCAATGTGAGATTCCCCATAGGGCAGATCTGTCGTATTTTACTATCGTTTGACTCCACATCGAGTTAGGCACCAAGTCTTCTATCCATTTGATATGTCCGTAATCTGCAGCCTTTTTTAATTTTTTTTAATCTGCAGCCTTAGTCTTCGTTACTGACGTAGAGTACTTTCGGCTTGACACACCACCACGTAGATATTCCAGGTCGTTATTGATGAAATGATGAAATGGTATGACACGACGACCTTGAGAGTTTGGAACTAACGGTAGTGGCTGTCGCAGATCATGCGGATATTGACGACCTTCAGGGTTGATCCAGTCTAATTTCTCAGTTGTGGCTTTGTAGACCTCCTCACAAAAATATTCCAGTTCAGTCAAACTTCTGCAAGTGCCTTTCATCAGCTCAAATGTTGGACCAGCTAGCAGTTCAGGTGTTAGAGTTTGAACATTTAGCCGGTTTAGCACAAAAGCGGAGAAGTCAAATGTAGAATCGGTAAGTTCATCAAACGACTCTCGAGGGTCTTGTTGTGCCAGACTGCTTAACCAAGGTTGGACAGTTTCATGAACAGCAGGAACAGACGTATTCCATGCATGATCAGGAGAAGGTAGTCGCGTAGGTTTTTGAAACCAATCAGGAAGATGTTGGACCTCTTCTTCTGCTTGTTCATCTTGGACACCTGTTTCAAACTCCTGGTCTGCAGGTCTTTCAGAGACATCAGTATCGGTAGTCTGTCCTGCTGTCCTAGTTGTCGTTTCACTTGGAGCACTGGAAGAGGCAGGATCCTTTCCTGACCTTCTTCTCTTGGACCCTCGGTCTGTTCCAGCGGAGGGTTCTTGATCATCATCTGCACCATCTCTTGGTCTTTTGATTGTGACCTTATCGCCATATGTATCTAACAAGATCTTGTCGGCTTCATAAGAATCAACTAATGACTGGTTAAGCTGCCTTTGTGTATCTGATCTGTTGATCGGTTGTTAGCTTCCTTTTGTCAATTAGGATCTTTTACAGTCCTAGTTTCCGACAGATTGCAGTACAGCATACGATGTGTGGCTCCTTTGAGGATCGCACCAGAACTCTCTGGACTCGAGCTTGATCGATTCACCTAATTCTCGATTTTTGGAATACTTTGGAGACTTCTTTTGACTTGTCTTTTGATGATTTTCTCTTTCCTTATCAATTGACGTCAAGAAATTGTTCGATTGGCAGAATTTGATTCTTCTCGAAATCTGTCTTACTTCTATTGGGACTGCAAAGTCCACTGCTTCCTGCATCTATTTGCTGGGATATAGATCACAGTGCCAGGAATGAGGGAGAGCGCGTCAGCATATTGATTGGTTTGCCTGAATTCTGAGAAATTGTCTTCTAACGCTTTCAGTCTATGATCAAAGCCAAACAACGAGGCAAAGTTTGGAAGATTTTCTAGCAAGGAGCTTGTAGTGGTTGCCGGTGTCATAATTGGTAGTTGTTGTGGTTGAATGACGATAGGATGCGGTGTTGGAGGGCGAGTGAAGGATGGCTCCACGATGGCTGTTACATGAGTATCAATGAGAGAAGTGGCTTCAGTATGTTGTCGAAAAATATCATCAACACCAGTATCTTGATTTGGGTTCAGCATGTTGGATACGAATCCAGAGGATACAGACGAACTCTGTTGTTGACCATCAGGATTAACCGGAGTTAGGGTCACATGAGTGTCTTCAACATCTGTCATTACTTTATCTCTTCCATCAAGATCGGTATTGGAATCTTTGACTGCCTCATTTCCTTGATCCTTTGCATCTGTAGCATCTTCACCTGACTTCGCACCTGCAACCTTCGCTCCTTCAACGTCATTGTCACTATCATCCTCATCTGATGATGAAATACTAGAATCATCTTCATCTGTATCCTTTTCATGTATTATTTCATCTTCATGAGTCGTGAGCTTAGGATGTACAAAATCATCACCATCATTATCTGATTCAGTCATTTCTTCATCATCATCATCTTCAGTTTTCTTATCATCGTCACTAGCATCATCATCTTCTTGATCATTCTCATCATCGTCATGTTGATCATCATCTTCTTCTTCCTGGGTAGTCTCATGAACTTCATGTTTCTCTGCATCATCATCATCTTGATCTTGCTCATCATCTTGATCATCGTCGCTTGACTTCCAAGATATATCATCATCTGAATCATAATCAGGAGCATCGGGAACCCCTGGTGTAATACCAGTTCCTTCATCTGCTCCAGAACCACTAGCATGAGAGCTATGAGTTTCTAGACGGCTCCTTTTTAAGACTATTTTCAGTTGCTCAGCCTCTGTCAACTCTGCCTCAGAGATATTCTCCAGCTCAGAAGTCTTTTGTTTTCCTGTTCCTGACTTCTTTTTCTTGGGGGCAGTGGAAGACTTCCGTTTAGGGATTGCATCTGTATTAGCTTTCTTCTTGCTTCCTTTTGTCTTAGGAGGAATTGTTCCTGAAGCCATAGCATAATACTCCTTGTAGGATTCAGAGTTGCGGATGTCTTCGTTGGTTAATGCCACTGGCAAGATAGCCCCGTACAACTGAGTGGCTTCATTCCTTGATATAACATTGATTGTAGAAAACATTGGGTCATCTCTGGCATAGTGCCAATTGACCTTGTTTCTTCTAGGAATTGAAGGATCTTTTTCCATCACATAGTTGACGACTAACTTGGTGAACCGAGGATAGTACATCGCACTGCCCTTCTTTGAACTTTTGGTCTCAATCTTAAAAATGAAGTCCTCCCACAGAAGATATGCATAGTCAACGTTCTTCTTGTTGTACATACCCCACAAGATTTGAGCTTGAGAGAGACGAAGACTGTCATATGATGGAGTTCCGCAAAAGAAATTTTGATCTACAGCAGCAAAATGATATCAATGGTTGATGCAGTTTATTGACATTCACGTCTGAGAGCTTCCTTATATCTCCAGTGTGTCCAAGGCTAGCTAGAAAGATGATGATTTCCGACTCAAGAGGTGGGTCTACAAACTTCTTATTACCGACTTTAGGGCAAATTTGAAGAATGTCCCTGAATTGCTCAAGACCGATGATGTGCTTTTTTGTTTTCATCTTTCGGAAACGGGACGATCGATTGTGAACTAAGCAGAAGCCAGAATTCCTAAATATAGATCTCGGGGCATCAGTCGTAACTTGGAAAGGCTTGTTAGAATGGAGTGAGCTTTAGCACATCATAAAACCACTTGAAGGGTTGCTTCCTTGGATGTGATATCCGAACTCAAGCGAAGATTGCATTTTCCAATCTTGAGTCGGTCAGCAGGAGCCACCAATGCGTCGTCCAGAGCAATCTGATCAGCTATCGAGAGTGCCATGAGTCTGTTTAAGAAAGAGTGAGTGCAGTTTATAAGAAAACACAATCATGCATTCATGAGAACCTTTATGACTTTTAGCACTTTTAAAGATCAATCTACTTAGATAGACACTTAGCGTGTGAGACAAAGGCACCTATCCTAACAATTAAGTCGAACATAGTTAACCTTGTTTTTGTCAAGCCGTCCACTGTCTAGTTTAACCTAAGAGATTTGTTTAATTTGAATCTTGAGTTAGAAAAAATTTGATCTTAAGTGTGTTATGTCAAAAAATTGGTCAAGTGTTGATAACTCTACTCGTTCGGTCCGCAAAGTGTAACACTCGTTTGGTCCTTAGAATATGTGCTTGTTCGATCCTTATTATTAGACACTCATTCGATCAAGTCAAATGGCTCTCGTTCGACCCTTTCTAAGCAACACTCGTTCTATCCCTGTTAAGCAACACTCGTTCGATTGCCCCTTTTTAAAAAAATCACTCGTTCGATCACCCCTTTTTTAAAAAAAATCACTCGTTCGATCAACACTTAAATACATTCGTTCGATCAACACATAGGGTCCCTCGTTCGATCAACACATATAAACGCACTCGTTCGATTATTTTCAAAACAACACTCGTTCGATCATTTTCCAAAACACCACTCGTTCGATCATTTCAAAACAACACTCGTTCGATCAATACATATGGTCACTCGTTCGATCAACACATACAAAGTACTCGTTCGATCAATACATATGGTCACTCGTTCGATTAACACTCGTTCGATCAACGCATTTAAGACACTCGTTCGATTATTTTCAACACAACACTCGTTCGATTCACAGCTTATTATTCGATCTACACAGGTTATATTCGTTCGATTTATACAAGTTTGTGCAATAACGAGTTTCACACTTAACACTATCCATTTCACTTAGTCATAAACATATCCTATTGTTTCATTATTTCGCATTTTACATAATTTTTCGAACACAAATTTTCAAAAATCATATAAAAACACACAACAAATGATCAAGTCAAGATAACCTATACATTTATTGAGCCTAGAACTACAAAAGCCCTCAATCAATTACACGTTTTCACCATCTTTTGATTTGACGAACCCTAATTTTATAATTAGGGCTGTTATGATCCAAAAATGACGAAAACACACAATTCTTTTAAGGGATTCGAGTTGTTTTAGGAGATGAAGATCGAGGTAAAATTTATACCTTAGATTTGGAATGGAATGATTAAGCTCGATGTAAGTTGTGCGATTGTGATGTGTTCGTGTGTGTGTTTTGAGTGTGAAAGTGAATGAGTGTACAGTGAAATGGGACGGGGTGAGATTTGATGATGTAAAAGTGATTTTCATCTTAAACATATTTGGCCCCTCATGTTTTACACAACTTATTAATTTTGCACATTAAGTTTTATAAGGTATATTCAAGTAAACAACTAGCACACATAGTCCTAAATGTTTTATCTCTCATACCTATAGTCCTAAAGGCATAAACAAGTAACACATAAGGCACAAATAACCGTTTAAATTCTTTTTCCCTTTTTAAAGCTCATTTGATCATGACAAAGAAATTTGACATTTTCTCCCCCTCAAACAATGACCCGTTTTTTATTTAAAGAGTTGTAGTCGTTGTTTGAGAAGTCGAATGTCTTTGAAAAATATTTTCTGATGAAGCAATGGGTCAAGTTTTCTTTTTAAAATACTTGCCTTTAAGATGATGACCGGGTTGCTATCTAAAATAATAGCAAGCCATTTTTGGCATGTTTTGAAAACATTTGGAAGTTCTGCTCGAACTTTATTTACAGCCTCGTATCATTATTGAATGACATTTCTAATACCGTAAATGTTATCGATTTTCAGAAGACATGCCATTATTACCTCTTTTTATATTTTTATTTTTTTTATTTTTAAATATTTTATATTTTTGTATTTTGATTTTATAAAAGTTTTCTAAAAAAATGAAAAATCTTTTTGGATTTTATGGTTTTTAATATATATACATATGATACACAGGATATCAGAATAGGTACCCCCACTATCCTTCAGCTTCATCTGCCAACTGTTTTAGTGTCTCAGGCGTAAAACTTTGCATTCCCAGCTTGTTGATAAGAAATTTAATTCTTTCTCTGCATAAGGCTTTAGTGAAAATGTCCGCTAGGTGATACTCCGTGTTCATAAAGTAAAGCTCTACCACTCCATTCTCCACTTGCTCTTTGATGAAGTGGAATCTGATGTCAATATGATTTGATCGAGAATGTTGAACACTGTTGCAGCATAAGGCAATAACGCTTTTGTTATCATAGTACATTGGTATTTTATTGAATCCAAGGCCATATTCGGTAAGCTGTGATCTCATCCAAAGGATTTGAGCACAACAACCAGACATGGCAATATATTCAGTTTCCGTACTGAATATCGCAGCGCTTTTCTGCCTTTTTGATGACCAGCTAACAAGCCTATCTCCCAATAATTGTA